>NDXB01010728.1:213023-223494 GCA_002631895.1 Agapornis roseicollis | reverse complement strand
TTTAAAAAAAGAAAAATTTAAAAAAATTTAAAAAAAAAAAAAAAAAAAAAAGAAAGAAAAGGGAAAAGAGTCCAGGGTGGTGAAAGGATTTCCCCAGCAAGGGGGTTCAGCAGAACGTAGTTTTGGCTTACCATTATGGACTATTGTGTCTTTGTAGGCATAGGGCTCTTGCACTGGACCAGCTTTTGTGTCAAATCTAGCTGCAATGCCTGAGTTCCCCAAGCTGTCTCTCATCTGTGAATCAGCTTTGGTTTGTTTCTACCCATGCAGCTGCTATTTTTCATTTAGTCTAATTTTAGCATATGTACCAGCAGCTGCAAATGTAAATGGTCCCATTTGGTATCCACCGCATCTGAATGGAGAAGTGGCCTACATGAGGTATGCTGGGTTCCCCCTTGCTGCATTACTTAAAAAAAAAAGACAAGTAATAAACAGTTTCTTCAAAGTATGATATTATGACAAATTGTATTGCACAATTGTATGTTTTGCCTTGGGTTTGTTTGGGTTTTTCTTTTTTTTTTTTTTTTTTTTTTTTTTTTTTTTTTTTTTTTTTTTTTTTTTTTTTTTTTTTTTTTTTTTTTTTTTTTTTTTTTTTTTTTTTTTTTTTTTTTTTGTTCCTTTTCTTTGTTTTACTAATACATTCTGGACATAAATTGTAAGGTTCAAACACAAATATTTCCTTGCAGAATTGAGAAACAAAGGACTTTGTCTCTGAGCTGCAACATGAGACCTGAAGACTGGAGCTTCCTGGAAGCACAGAAGCGGGCAAAAAAAATCAGACTTTCCTGCAACCCACATAATGGTGGGTTTGTTTCTGGGGGAAGGATACAAATGATCTAGGAGGAAAAAAACCAATGATCAAAACAAAATAAATCAGGTAAAGATAGTAATGAACTAATGGAAAATATCAAATTTATATTAGTAAGTCTGACAGGTTCAAGATAGCTTTTAGGAAAGCCATTGCACTGTCTGGGGGAATTGATTGACATATCACTAGGATTTTGATATATTTTGAGATATATATTTTCCCTTATGGTGATCCTGCTTCCTGCCTGTGGCTGCCCACATCACCCACATGTGAGAACCAAAGCAGGTTTGGCTCCTGCCTGTGTCAGTATCATGGCCTGGCAAGGTTTCACACACATTGGTTAAGTGCTACACCAAAACAAAGCCAAGAAAATCGAGGCTAGAAGCCTGCATCTATTCTTCAATCACTGTACCTCTATAGGAAAGGAGAAAGCACTTTTACTCCCCTTGCTGATACAGCAGGCTGGTCCTTCCCAGACATGCTCTTTGCTATGCTGTGCACACTGTGAAAGAAATTCAGATGCGTTCTGCCAAACTTAGATGTTTTAGTTCCTGAACAAGGTCTCTGGCTGGGCTTATTCCTTCCTATTCTTTCAACGGAACAAAATAAGCAGCGCTTAATTTCAAGAGTTTACAGCAAAACCTTAATGTTTGCTTATTTGGGGACATACTTTGAGGTCTTGCCTTCTATCTAATATGTTTCCATTTTCTAGCCAGGGACTAGGCCATATGGGATAGCTATATAGATCCTCAGATCAGCCCTCTCTTGCCCTGGTGGTGTTCTCCCTATATTATTATGGTCCTGTGTATCAAAAGAGAGACCAAGCTGGTTTCTGTTTATCTTTTTTCTATATGTCAAGAGGCAGGCAAGTTGGGTGGGAGTTTAAGAATAATAATTAAAGCATCAATAAAATAAAATCATTTTACCTCCTTAGTGAACTTTGAAGTTTCATGTTGAGTATTTCAAACCAGCAATCCAGATGTGATCTCCCAGACTACTGGCAGTCTTTGCTCATTAATTTTGCTGAATGAGAAACAAAGATCTTTTACAGTCATTAAGTAAGGCCTAACACTGTTCCTTGCAAGGATGAATGCTGCACATGGAAAACGTTGTGTCAGCTGAAGCAGTGACTAAAATATTTGTTAGGTGCGTAGATGGGGGATTCAGTACCCTTGCCTGAGCACTGGGTAGAACAACGTTATGTTCAGCCATCACTTTTGGCACTCTTACTGCCTTGTTTTCAATCATGAACATGCTGCACGCTCCATCTACTTCTCCAAGATATACATGGTGCTAGGAGTAAGCCACACAAGCTTTGGTGATCCTCACACACTTAAGCAGCAGGCTGACTTTTGCATGTGGTAGTTTTCTTTTTTTGAGTCAAATTTCAAAATCACTACAGGGTTGCCAATAACTGTCAATACCAGAACAACTGTACTGAAGACAAACTATGGCTCTGAAAATCAGCATGGCAGAATCGGGCCTTCAGGTATAAATTATTCAGCTCCATCACCTTGTCTTGCACTTCGCACTGTTTGTACAGTGAAATAATAACCAAGCAAACAAGTTTTATAACCAAAATAATTGCACTCTCAGTGAGAAGAGGCCCACATGCAGATCACTGCCCACTTTGTTGTCATCACCATAAAATCCTGACATAAATGCAGGTTGATATGAAACCTCCCCATCACAACAGCCACATGCCATCCACAGCTTCTAGCCTCTGTGCTACTAGGATGTCCAAAGGCAGATGAGAAGCAGCAACATGTGCACACATTCCAGGGAACATGCACCTTCCTGGCTTTGCCCTCTGAAAGGGGAGATGCAGCAGGGACAGAGAAGCCTGCAGGGTGTCTGTCTGCTGCCTCCTGACTTGAACACTCGAGCTGCAGCCTCTCTGTGGAACGGTCTCCTATCAAATTCATGGGTTTATTTCAGAAGCACAAGTGCCTCATACTGTTACTCAGAGCACAGTAAGTAAAATACAACATACAAATCATGGGACTTCATGTCTGAATTGCCTACTGGTCATTCTTGGTCAGCAGTCAAGTGATAATATCCCTTGAATTAGATGAATCCCTGGGTTTGGTCTTGAATCTTTTTTGCCATTTCAGACATCCCTGTTCCCTGTGGTTGTGCTTGTTTTACACCTGACCTTTCATCCGAGTGTTAACCAGCTAAAGTGTTTGTTCATGCTTGTTGGAATTATTTGTGGTTCCTTGTCTTCAAGCATTGAAAAAGTTATGCTGCTGCAGGCCTGACCACTGCTACATGTTTACAGATACAATTTCTTTTTTTGAACTACAAGTTGTTGCAAGCATTTGCCATTAGACATATACAGTACCTGCATGTATTTAGATTTGTTCTGTGAATATTTACACAGTTATAAACAGAGTGCAATTTGAGGTGGCAGGATCGTATCACTGATTATTTGTGACCATTTCATGTTTTTTAAATCTATGAATATAACTCTGTTTCTTGGTTTCAAGCAAAACCAAACAGTTATGTTGAAAATGTGTATCAAAACCCAACATATTTGTTCTGTATCATTTTCTCTTGATTAAAGTTTTAGTCAATCAGGAACACAGAACACACTGGATACTGCATGGCTTATAGAACTAGCAGCATATGGTTAGTAACAGCAGGCTGTTATTCAGCCATTCATCAACACTGCTTCCATATACTGTTGGGCAACTAAGTAAAAACAATTTTACCTGTCAAAATCAGATTACCGACAAATAGGGAAAAGTACTCAAAATGACATCGTAAAATATACACAGGAAGTAATTTTACTAATTCCATGGTAACTTGATAACTGAAACAAAGATGAATCAATCTATTTTTCCACTCTTGTGTGCTATTTACATAATGGGACATTTTTTTTTTCCTGATGGAAAATTTAATAATTGGACAGTGGAGAAAAACACTATAGATGCATATACTTCTTTGTGTCCTTTTGTCAGCTTACTTGAATATGGGAACAGGAAAATAAATGTGTAAAAACATCAAGATTAGTAGTTTGTTGGGGTTTATGTCCCTGTTATTAGACACAGATTTTAATTAGTTGAATTGAGTCTTTCTCCTCCACAGAGGTGTGCAGCCCCTTGCTGAAACCCCTGATCCACAGGCCAGCAGCCCTGCTCTTCCCGGGAGCAGTGCAGGTTTGGAGAGGAGAGCAAACCATCTAGTCTGAAAACACTTCTGATGGCAAAGTCACCTCTCACTTAGGCTAAAAAATTTATCCCCTGTGCTCTGCTCAGATTTGGGGAGCAGCTGTCCCCACCCCTTCCAGTTCTCTCTGTGCTGCAGGGGCTCTCATAGCTGGGTTGAAAGGCCTAAGGAGTTGAGCTGAAGAGTGATGGACCTCAACAAAACTCTCATTTTCTTCAGTTTCTCATCCCCTCCTTCATCTTTGTTGAAGGAGTTTGAAGCTCCCAAATCAGTGAGATCTGAGGGCAGTGCGCTGCCCTACCAGCTCAGGGGGTTGTCCAGGAACAGTGGAGGTAGGGCTCAGTGCTTTATATCTCTTATAGGACTCATTCTTCCCTTTTGTGCCTCCCTGGAGATTCATATGTCAAAGTATGCTCACTGGGGTTGGTCTAACTGGAACCCTATTGCTCACCCTGTGTTGCCCCATGCCTGCATCACACTATCTAGACATATCCACAGCAGTGCAGTGGAGGCACCCAAAATTGCATTCACTATATTCAACTGTACCCTTCCTGCCTCAGTTTCCCCCCATTTAAAATGGTGTTACAGCCTCCCACCATGGGCTGTTACAACCAGAGTGTGAAGGAAAGGCGCTGTGTGTTCCCAGCACTGAGTACATTCATTTCTTAGAACAAAGCTGCTGTAAGAACACAGAACTTGCGCCATGTACAGTAGATGTTTCTGGCATAGCTTTTATAAGGTTAATATAATATTCATAACACTGCTAAAGGACTATTTGTTGGACAAAAGGATTTTGCTACTGGCATTTATCTATAGAAAAGTTTTTCTGTTTTATGCCCACATACTAGCATATAATTATAGTAATAAAGTCTAGTCCCTCGCTTGAAGTGACTGCTGCCAGTATTATGAAATCATGGCAATGGTTGTAAAAATAAAAGAGGTCATAACCCCTCCACACACACACACACCCACTCTGTAGCTGATATCAAATAGCTTTGGTGGGAAAATGCAGACCTTTAAACTTTCTCTACCAAACTCAATGCATTCTGTATTTAACTTATCCTCTAAAACAGTTTGTGTTATAGGAATTTGAAAACTGCATATAACCACGGAAAAAAGTCTGTACTTAATTAGCTACTGAGTCCAGCTCAATTTAAGCAAAATAACAACCATTTCTTTGTGCTAACTATTTTTAATGATATGCGTTACATGCATCAGCCTGTCCTTATGCCAAGGCTATTCGAGCACCAACTCCTGCTTCACTGTTCTAGTTTTGGCAAAGAGAAGTATCAGGAAATGTCTGCATGGAGATGCTTTTTCATGTCTACCAGGGCAAGAACATTTCTTTCTCAGAAACAAAACCAATTATTTCAGAATTTCAGTGGTATCAAGCACAATACATTACAAGCTCCCAGGTTCCTTCTGGGAAAGTGGTGCAGGGACCTGGAGAAACATAAGGGCAGGTAGGAAAGGCCTGTACTATCTGCAGACACTTACCTAGGGACTTCATGAGCAAATGCCCCTTTTTCTCTATTATAAATGTAAGCAGCAGAAGAAAGGTGTTATGGGACCTGTGTTAGTTTTGCTAGAAGGGAAAGGCAGAGCAGGCACAACCTGAGCCCCTTTGTATCACAACAAAGGATAGAAGCGGGTACCCATGGCAGCACCCAGTATGGAGCGAGGCTGGCTCTGACTGCTGAGCATCTCCAGGTACAAACCTGCACATAGGGCTTTTTGGTGTCTCCTTTCATGATGCTTACTCTGAGGTCCTGGTTTCACAAAGTGAGCCACCCTACTGAAGGAGCTTCAACTTCCCCAGATGTTCAGAAGGAATCTCCAAAAGCCATCCCCTGAAAGTGTCACTTGGGCACCTGATGTCTCTCATGTAGCTTCAGATTTGTATCTGGCCGTAACAAGGCAGAATTGATGGTGTTGTCAGAGAGTAAGAAGAGGAACTAGGGATAAATCAGACAAGCGCAAGACTGCTGCACTGCTGCATCTGACAGCCTCTTCCTGTTCTCTAAACTCTTCATAGTCTGAAGTGTCACAGGCATATAGTGGAGACAGTTGAAAAGTACAATTCCCAGCACGGCCCTGAGTGAGCTGCCTTGTTTTGTTTTCTTAGCTGAGGCCTTTGGAGACAGTGGGAAAAGGAAAACAACAACAAAACTCTCAGTTGTTCACTCTTCTTTACTGGAAACGAAAGAACAAGCAATGTAGAGAAGGAAGAAGACAGCAGGAGTAATTTACAGGTTGCAAAAGGGAGAAATGTTGCTCACAAAATGATGCAGAACAGTTTTTTGAGAATGCTAAGAAGAATTTAAATAAAACTCACTTGAATGAAAAACTGGAGGTTTCTTAGGTTTTCCCTCCTGCTCCTGTGTCTCATTCAGGAAGAGGCAAATTCAGAAAATGAGTGCAAGCTGGACATAAACAGGTTAAGCTTAGAGAACAAAGCAGTAAAGCCAAAAATATGGTAACAGATCCTGCTCTTGTTTATCCTGGGGTAAATCTTGAATTGTCCCACTGGGACGACTCTGGGTTTGCCTCAACACAACTGAAAGCAGACTGTGGCCCTTGCACAATACATCCAGATGTTGGTTTTTTCTATGATGACAATGTGAGAGATTCAACGAGATCTCTCAGACTGATGAAATTCACAGCCTCCACCCTCTCTCCATGTAGCTCTCGTTAATTCAGCTGAGTTACACCAGAGACAACTAGGCTTTTGGCTCACGGAACATATTTCCTTCAGTGTTTTACACTGCAAACCTACTATACAGGTTTGTTGGTGCCTGTGGTTTAGCGAACCAAAGACATCACAGTCTTTTTACAAAGAGGGCTGATCTAAGGGAAACCTTTCTGATGTCTAGGACATCAACATTTTTCTTTCCTTCTTACCTTATCTGCAGTCTACAGACATTAACAACAACCTGCAGAAGGAGATATTCCCCTTGTCCCTCTTGAGCACCATGGAAGCAGCAGATAAGCAGCAGGCAGAGAGGTGATTATTCATTATTTCCTGCTGAACTGCTTGGTGCAGGTATATATCTTTACTTTAGCTGTCTCTCACATTGTTTCTGGCTGCATGATCTCATTCTGCATAGGTTTCCAGAACTTTGTAAAGAAGCCTAGAGATATAGAAGGGATCCATCATTTTACACTCCCATGCCAAATTTTGGCACTGCATAAGCAGGTGCTCAGACATGTTGGAGAGCCAGAAAATCAAGGTAATTACAAAAGAAGATGGATGGTGGATTTGACTCACTGAGCTTACATGGATATACCTCATGCTTATCACAGGAGCCAAATACTGCCCCAATGAAACAGTGCACAGATCTGGGGAGAGCACAGAGTGGGGAGAGCTGGGGTAGGTAAATATGTAACATCCTGCTATTTTTCTTCCTCAGAAAACTCTCCACATTGTGAGGCTGAGAGGATCGTGGGTAGGGAGCAAAGTTGCCCTGTCCTGCCTGGCAGCAAAGACAGCTGCCTTCTCTGCCTTGCAGGTAAATGCCAGGGCCTGCCAGGCTCTGCCTGCTGCCAGCTGGACATACTCAAACCTAGAATGTGTTCCCTGTGGTAGGGCTGCAGGCAAACTGCATGGCTGCTGTGACTTTATGACATTCACAATCAACCCTTACCTCCTTCAATGGTATCTCATTGACTGTCCCCAGCAGGTATGCCAGATCTGACATGCGAGTCACAGTTTTGTCTGGGAATCAGCAGATACTTCACTACCATCTTCAAAAGAAGACGAGCTAAGGGTGGCTTGTCCCCATGAGCCCAGCTGCAGACAGAGAGGCATTACTTGGTTATCATGGCCAGGGAATCACCTTCTCTCTCTCTCTAACTTCACTCAATTTACACAACTGCTGGCATCATGCTGCCACAGTCTTCACTCTCCCATCTCTTTTTGCCATGCAAACTTCTCCATACTTTGTCATACGCTATTGAAGCTGTATGTCCTGATCCTGTCATATCTGGGGTCTCCTATGGCCCTCGAAGTGCTTATTTCATTCAACAGGCCTAGCACCAGTTTTACTACTCCCAGACGAAACACATGGATGTTTGGTCATAAGACTCATCCTGCTTCTATGAAGTCCACAAGAGACTCCCATTATTTCACTGGGCACATGTGCAGGCTCCCTCCAGTTCTCCCACTGAAGGATACATTTTACAAAAGTTTCACTTCAGCAAGCCAGAACATTTTATAAACCAATAACTGACAAAAAATAACACATGGTTGTGCAACAGTGAAATAACTTAGCTTTTTTCTGCTTCTGAAACAAGAAGTTCTCTGGTGGCTCCTTTCCTGGAGCACCACAGCATCCCTTCTTGTTGTTGAGAGTGTTCCTTCTGTTTGCCAGGGTGGACCTAGGCCACCAGGAAGAGTGGGGCAGGCATCAGGGTTCCTGGCAAGACTTTCCCCTCCCGCACCAGACCCCATCAGATGACAGGATTATAACAGGGCTGGTAGGATCATGGAGTTGTGGAGAACGTGGAGAGAGGCTTGTGGTCTTGGACTAGTGTTACAAATCGTCTCTCATGTATGACCCTTGCTCATGGAGAACATCCTCACAGATGATGTGCTTGGGCCCAGTAAGCTTGACATCAAACTGGGTGTCTAGGGTTTCTGTCTTAACGCCCCACCCTACCCTGCCAGGACGGTGACCTTACAGCAGACCAATATGGCCCAGCAAACTATGTTATCTGGGACTGCCATTCTGTGACTCACTTTTTGGGGTAAACTCATTTATATCAGCATCTATTGGCGTGTGCTTCAGCTCCTGTCTGGTTTTACTCTGCAGAACCACAGATCCACAGGACAAGCACCCTTTCTGGTTGTGTGCTTTCACGGTGCCTACCATGGTGGGGCTGTCTACAGAGGTTTCCCTGGCACACTTAAGCAGACTAACCAATAGAGCATGCAGGCAGCTGAAATAAATCCTCTGTGCTATTGCTACCCTCCTTTTTGGCTGCCTAATCAGGGCATAGCAGCAGCAAAGTCAGAATTGTTTAATAACTTCTGCCCAGCATGAAAGACACAGAGAAATACCCAGATACCCAGGGAGAAAGAAGCTGCCCTTGGGCACAGGCTTTAGATACACAACAATGAGACACAGGAGGGGGCACAACACATGACATTGCCTCTGGCCAAAATCTATTTCTCAGGGAAGTGCTCAGCAAAACAACAGCCATCACCACCACAGAGCTCTCTGGGTTGTCACAGGAGATGATTACACTGGCTAGCCTTGAAGTTAAAATCGGGAAAAAAAATATTTGGATCGATTCTTGCTAGCAATTGAGAAGAGAGTCTCAGACGGCCCTATATGGTAAAAGTGCAGCTCGCATTCAGTGGGAAAATGTGGATTTTATTTTCTTCAGTTACAGTGGTTAATCCTCTCAGCTCATTTTAATAATGCTTTTTATAAGCCCACTTTGATCCAGATGTGCTATATTATATTGTGTTCTTTTGCGGGATACTGGGCACTTAGTTAGCATTTACAACACATTAATGATGCTCACATTAAAAGAAGGGATCCAAAAGCTATGGTCAAATACTTACTTCTAAGTTTTTCCAGCACCTTTTTCAAAATTCCTAAATTCACTTTATCTCTACAGGATAAGGCTTGTCTGCATACCAGGTCTGAAAAAAGATAAAAGATCCTGGCTTGACCTGAGGTTGACCTTTCTGTACACAAGCCCCACTACTGTAGAGGAACTGAAAGCCGCAGTGCTTAGCAAAACCAAACCAAACAAGCCCCAAGAAGCAGATGGAGGGGCTGGAGCAGTCACCCCACAGAGAGGTGCAGCTTAGATTGCCAGCCGTGCCTCTGAGCACCCCAGTGCCTGACAGCCAGATCTCAGCGAAGACGTCAGGGAGCATTTGTCAGCTGTGAGCCCCAACAGCCACGTTCCTGCCCGACTTTGGAAAGCTCATGTCTAAAAGCAGAACCAAACAACTGTGGTGTTTGTTCACATCTACTGTTCTGAAGAAAAGGGGTTTTGGTTTGGGTTTTTTTGAGTCAAACTTGCTGTAAACCTCCTTGGTTTCATCATCCTGAGAAAGGCATGCTCAAAGCAGGCTGCAACTCCTCACAGATTGCTGAAGAATCCGGACTTGCAGTTACTTGCAGGAATTTAGATTATTACTCATCCTTCAAATCTGAGACATTTTATACCCATGCAACTCCTAATTACAGAAGCTGCATCCACTTTGTGATTCCCTGGTTTTTTAATGGGTCCTGTTATGTGATATGAAGATTTTTCACACAGACATGGGAATACACTAGTGGCTTCCTGGCCTAGCTCCCACATTTGAACTACTGGTGCTTTGACTTTACTGCAGGAAGCTGCTGACCATGCTCCTGCTCTGCAGACCTTTGCTGTGCTCTGCACATCTTTGCTGCTTAGCAAAACAAATCAGGAAGGGATATTTCCCTTAAGAGAAAATTGCCTGCAACTGAAAGAAAAAAAAAAAAAAAAAAA
>NDXB01010728.1:202519-213016 GCA_002631895.1 Agapornis roseicollis | reverse complement strand
AGGGAAAAGGCTGACAGTAAATCCTACATATTTTCCTATGAAGGAAAAAAAGCACAAAAAAAGCCCACCGCCAAAAAAAAAAAAAAAAAAAAAAAAAAAAACTAAACCAAGCCCACCACTTTTTAAAGAATTGCTTTGTCAAGATATCGTTATGTTTTTGCTGGAACAATCTGAAAAGTGAGTCTTTGTGTAAAACCTTCAAGATGACAAAGTCACAGTTGAGGGGGTACTCTGCAGTAAGGGCAGTTTCAGAGATGACTGCAAGATGAGATTAATCTCCCTTCTTTGGTGCTGTGAGCCTGCTGTAAATCCGGATGATGCCTTCAGGGGGCATGGGTCTGGAAGTCTTCTGGAGGCCCCTGCAGACCTTCTCCCCCCACTCCCACTCCCACTTCATTGGCTGGCCTGCTCAGAAGGGCTGAAGCATCCCCTGCACTTTAGCAAGAAGCTCAAGAGGGGATTTTGCTCCAGGCCACCCTGGGCCATGCTTTCCCAAGGCCACGCAAGCAGCCAGTTAGTCTCACTGATTTTAATGCAATTGCTCCCATGAGTGACATGATCAGGATTAGGCCAGAGAAGTCCCACTCCTACTGCTGGCTATACAGATCCCTGTGTCAAAACCAGTTTTCCTTACAATATTCAGTGCTTCCTTTCACGCAGTTGGCCAGTCTTGTCCTCCCAACATACCAAGAGATGAAGAGGCTGAGAGGAACAATCTGACCTTCTCAGGACTCACAAAAGCTGCAGCTCAGCTTGTGCTCTGGAGGAAAGGGGTGGTCTTACTGTATCAGAAATAGTGCAGCTGCCTGGGCCACTGAAACATTAACATGCTGCATCAATTTATGTGCTTCCTGAATGAACTATATTTTACTTTTATCAGCCATCTGTTTTTCAGACTTGACATTGGTGGTTTCAGTTCTGCTGCTAAAATGCACTTTGCACTCAAGAAAATATTTCCTGTTCTGATTTCTTCCCAGTGGCTTACAGAAACTGTGAGATCAGACAGTGATGGAAACTGTGGCCATGTCCTCCTGCAGCTGCTCAGCAGCAGAAACACAGATGTAGCCAGCTACTGTTCCTGGGAGGGGGCACACACAGTGAAACAACCGCCTGCCCAGTACCTCTGCTAAAGGGGAGCCCATACCAGAGCCTGGCCTACATAGAGGATGGAGTGAGACTGATAGAACCATCTCTCTCACTCAGGGTTGCTCCCCTGCATCCTGTCTCTGAGCAGAGGCATTCTCTCATGTACAACAGCAGGGCCACGTCTGCCAAGACATGTGTGCCTGGGCACAGTTGAACCTGGGATGTCCTCCAGTACCTTGGCCCTAGCAGGTGCCCTCATCGTGCCCTGACATAGCTGCCCCTTCATGAGACCACCCTGTCTCAGGGCATGGCACCCTGCCCCAGCCCTGTGCCCTCCCCTCTGCTTTGTGGCATTCTCTGTCCAAACCCAGCTCCTCCCAAGGCATGGGCAGCAGCGCTTAGGAAGCAATGGGAAAGATATCTGGAAAAATGAAGACAGAAGCCTATTGAAAGCACAGGGACACTTGCCTAAATAAATAAATTAGGCTGATTTAAGCAGTGGCAGGCAGTTTCACGCTTTAAATTAGACTGCACCTATACCGTCTGATTGGGATCAGGCTCTATGTAAACAGTGAGTGATTTCACACTTCTATCACATTTTGTTCTTGCTATTATTTAGATCTAGTGTAAAATTTCATAAATGAGTACAGAGACAGCAGTGTTGCTCAAAAGGCACTAATAACAAACCACAGAAGAGGATGTCTTGAGAAGTCAGTGCACTTGGCCAACATGGCTACAGTGGGTGTGCTGTTAATTAAATACTATCGGAAATGTGGATTAAATGGGACCAAGGCATGTATAGTAGTACACTGTGACGATACCAGTGGGGGCAAAGTTAGTCAGACCAACACTTCAGGTGCTTTATTAAGCCCGGGTGAATAACGTAGAAATAGCCATCAATAATTTAACCAGTGATTTACTGACACACTGAGGAATTTAAATTATTAAACAAGTGCTCTTTGACTAATTTATAGAGCTGGATCTATAACATGAAAAATTATTACTCAGTTTTATTATTTGATCACAGTTAAGCAACACACAAACATGTCATTTGCTGCTTACATGTATTTATGCCCAGTGCTGAAGCCCTTCTGGCGTGGGCATGCTCATGGCTGTCAGACACATATGGCTGCAGTGCATATCCCAGTATATGCATGGCACACATTCTCCTACTGCCATAACACACTGGAAGTTGTGAAATCAGTTTAAATATGTTTCTCTTTCCCTCTATGATCCATTTTTATGCAAGTCTTGCTATTAGCTGGTTGACATCAGTAAGAGGTGTGAACAAAGCTGTGTGGCCATTACAGAGTCTGTTTATCCTGAACAAGGCGTTTTGGTTTAGCTGCTGCTGTCTGCTCGATGCTTCTGGGAAGGCAGGGTCTCAGGTGCAGGCAGGTACTACCAGGCTGCTCAATAGTGCTCTGGATTACCATCTTCTCTTACAGACATTTTTCCTGAAGTGTTGGGCATCTAATTGCAGCTAGAAGATTGAAGCTCTTCTTTGAAGTCTCTTTGTCTTTTTTTATCTCTTTGCAATTAGGCTGGACTATAGCGTTTAGTCTTTTTCTTAATTTTGCCAAGCACAGGCTGCTTGCAATTGATACAGAAAGGAGGGAAGAAGAAGATAGAAATAAATAAAGAAAGATGGCATGTTAAGGTCACTGGAGCACAAACTAAGCTTTTAGATATGTGAAGAGTATCCAGCATGATGAAGCATTCATCTCTTCATATGATTTTCAGATGTTTTTCCAACACAAACACTGATAGTCACAACAAACCAACAATAATTAATTAAGGTAGCCAAGCTATTTTCTCCCTACTTAATTGTAAAGTGCAACATGGCTGTTTATACAGCACTCTGTGAGAAACACAGATGGCAAGTACACATTGAAAAGGCAGCTCTTTCATGGCGTTCACCTGGCTTGCACTTGAACAGACAGCATTCCTTCTAAAACAGCAAACAGAGCAACACAGAAATCTACAAATTGTATCAGACTCTTGCAAAAGAACTGATGCTTTATCATAATGTACATCTGCAATTATAAAGGTTGTGAGAAAGCTGCAAAATAAACCGCAACCCTGGAGGATCTGGTTCTACACCTCTGAGGAGAGCTGACAAAAGCCTCTTTATGTGAAGCTCAGAAAGCAGTGAAATTTGAAAAACAGTCATATGTTCTTTGTGTATCTGAGCAATTGCCCAGAAAGTCTTCAAGTTTTAAGGTTATATTTTGTACTGAAAAAAAAGTAGTAACCTTCACAGTGAGTGACAGCTCCGTGAAAAATAATACTGTGAGAAAACATATTGCATATTGCAACATGAGGTGGTTCAATTAATTAGACAATATTAGTTTCTGTTGACATCAAGTATTCTTACTTTACCAAATCAAATCAGTTTCACAATCAGAACAACATGTTTTTCACTAGAGGAAGAAACAGGTAATTAGTTTTAACACCATGGCCTCAGTTCTCAGGTTGTATTAACCTGCATTCCGTGAAACATTTGTGGAATGGATTTTACCTTGGACCCCCACCAGCCAGGGCTTCCTCTGCATTCAGAGGATTATGTTTTCTTCATGTTACTAGAAAAAAAAACAAGCTGTGTCAGAGCTGCAAATTGGGTACTCCATCTTCATCAGCATAATTTGTTGGATAAATAATGTGGTCTGGCAGCTAGAAAAAGGCCTGGGAGACATGTCTCCTGGGTTATGTGCCCATTTTTGCAACCAGTATACTTTACAAACACTCAGCAATCTCATAACCTTCCTGTGCTCCAGTCTTCGGCTTTACCAATGAGGCTAGTAGTAACTTTGAAAGGACTTTGGAGAGCAGTGGGTAGGTGTTACCTCCAGCCTATAGATTATCATTGTTAATTACCAAAGAAAACAATAAAAAACAGTTGCAATACATTAAGGAAAGAAACTTTTTTAACTAAAAGTTTAATAGATTTAGTGTTCTGGATCACATGGCAGAGGAGATTCCGTACCGTAACAGTTCAGCTGACATAAAATCATAGAAAAATAGAGCTGCAAATTACTCCAGTATCATTTCCACATTATAAAGATGTATCATGAATAACCACGGCATCCCAGACAGTACTCATACAGAGACAGAATAAAGATTTAGGAAAGACAGGGTTGCCACAATGATCCTAAGAAATCTATTTAGACAATAACTGCCTGTTCAGTTAGAAAAGTTTTCCTCGTATCTAAGTGTGCTGACCATTAGCTAACTTAATTACATCTTATCCCACTCTTAATGAATTTGGCAAGAAATTTATTCTTGTATTTTGTTCCAGGTATGCATAATGTGCCCCCTTCCAGTCCTCTCTTGGAGTCAGAGTAAATCCAGCTCCTCACAAGCTGCATTTTCTGTCATTGTTATCTCTGAGCTTCTTTGGACTTCCTCTTAATTGTTTACAACTTTAAGTGCTGAGTCAATGAGTCGAAATTCACTCCTGTTGAGAAGCCTCACCCAAGCAAATAGAGTTACCCCCCATGACTTTCACATGATGGTCCTGCTAATATTTAACATTTGCCATTTTTGCAACAGCCTTGCAATGCTGGCTCCACTACAACCTTTATGTCCCATAGCAAGACCAACACCTGACCATTTTGCATTTTATACTGACCTCTTCTCATAAATACAGTATATTACATCTGCCTTTTTTAAATGTACTTATTTACTTATTTTTAGTCCTTTTTCCAGTCCTGAAAGGCCTTCTTTTTATTATCCTGTCCTCCAAAAACCAGGCAATCTTTTTCAACCAATTTTGTAAGTGCTCTCTTTATTCGTTCATCAAAATCACAACTGAAAAATACTGTATATAGACAGTACTCAAATACAGACCACTGTAGGCATCAACAGAACATCAAATTATTGATGGCAACTTTCTGAATACAACATTTTAGTTGATTGTGACTCAAACATAATACATACCATGTCCTTAGTTTGCTCATCAAAAGAGTGAGCAAATACTGGCATGAGACAGAAATCACAGAATATCAGTTCTTTAAATGAAAGCCTATTACCATGTTGAAAACACGGACTGGTTTCATTGTATTTTCATCATATTTTAACCTTAAAGAAAGGCAGAACTAAACAGAGTTGAAGAAATCCAGTCCTGTTTGTATACTTAATCACAAGGGTCTTGTACTGTAGCAGCCAGGACTTTCACAGCCACCAAATTTTAAGTTAATTTTTTTGAATGTGGGTGTGTTCCACTGATATTTACATGTAACACACCCCTGGATCTGGGATGGCCCCAGTTAAGAGCTTTAACCTCTTTCAATCTCTCCTGGGCCATTTAGGTGATTGGGCTTCACCTCTACCTCTTTATAGCAAAATCTTGTTGCTCATCCCTCAGTCTCCTGGCAGGAGCTTCTCCCCTACTGATGCATTTGCCACATGGTCTGCTTGCCACAGCAGCCTTGCAAGACACCCCTTCAGGAGCTGTGACCACATTGATCCTCAAACATTCTTTTCCTAATAGCATCTTCTATTTCTATAGAGGTTACTGCAGCAAAGAGCCCAAACTCCCAGACAGAGGAAAGCTCCTTTAGTTTTGTATCCTGGGAAGGCAGTGATCTGTTGGGTTCCACATTCACCCAGGCACTAGGTGCCAGGGCTGGGCAGAGAGCAAAATGCCTTCCATATCTGTGTCCCCTTTAGCAGGACTTGGGCTTATCTGTCCCTGCATGAGTGCAAATAGCAAGATAACCCTGCATCTCTGGAAGCAGCAGGTCACATTGTCAAAAATGGGATCCCATGTTAAAATTCCCAGTCCAGTCCCATTTCCAAAAGATGTGGGTCCCACTGGGCTCATTTTGCATTACAGACCCACTGTTATATATCATGGCAGTGATGGAGCTGGAGACAACTGCTGATGCTGGAGCACATACTCTATCAACTAACGTGGTCCACCCTCGCAAGTGCAGGACTTACACATCTGTACAAACAGAGGAACTTTCTCTGGTGACAGAAGCATGTCCACAGAAAGTGACTTTGTCAATACAGTCCTTTCCCTCTTGTAGTGCTAATGTGGATTGTGCCTTCATCCAGCTGCCCTAAAATGCAGTTAAACCCATCCACTTGCCTGTCCCCTTTTGACATTAAATCTGCTATACATTTAAATGGCAGAATCTGACTTCTGTTTTGCACTGATGTAACAGCTGGTGGAGGCACTGGAGAATCAGATTCTCCTCCAAAATGTACTATCTGACAACAGTGCTGATGTTATAAGTTTTATGTGATAGGTTCAGACCAGCTTAATAACACCCAAAGTGCAATTGTCACATTTCCATCCTGAGCTGCTAGCTCTAGAAGAGTGGATATTCAGCTCCCCCAGTCCCTCCCTGGTAACAAAGGAGAAAGACACACCTAGAAAAAACAACGGAGCAAGCTGGTTTTCAATACTGCATTAAGGCTAAATGCCTTCCTGCCTCTGCTGAAGATCTGAACATTGCAGCTGAGTCAATAATGTCTTTTTAAATCAGCTTATTCTTTTGCAGGCAGTTGCCCAAGCAAGCACTTGGAGCAATCAGTCCCAGCCCACGGAACTTGGTTTCTGCAGGCTGCTCACCCTCAGCCTCAAGGTAAACTGCAGCTGGCTCTGTGTCTGCATAAAAAATGAGCACCCTGCAGCAGACGTGCTGGAGACTCCCCTTGGAAAGACAAGCTTGGGACAGAGGAGTGGCTGCTTTCATGGCTGTCATGTGGAACTGCTGAAATCCTTGTGTGCTGCCACCTGAGCCATCCCACACCGCAGGGGTCTCCTACGCTCACCAGTGCATTAATACAAACTCTGCCCTCAAAGACCCTGTCTGCTCTGCAGGTGCTTTACCTCAGATGCTGCTGCAGATCAAAGATCCCACAAGGACCAGGGGAACAGCAAAACAGTGTTTTCAAGTGCTTTGCTAGCTGTGCGTGTGCAAAATCTGCCTCTAGTACAAGCACATCCCATATGCAAGCTGGCTGGCTGACCAGGGAAGTGCCAGTTAGTGGACCCAAACGTTTTGCCCTGTGTGAAACTCACCAGAAACTTCTCTTGAACATGTTTTGTCCTCTAAATCACCTTGCACGTTTCCCTAGATTTCAGGAAACTTCCATGTAGCAGTTGCAGTGTTAAATGAATTTCACTCACTATGTGACACCTACAAGAGCTGACAGCTCAATATGTCCTCAACATGGTTTATGATGAGGTTAACAAGCTTTTGGGTTTGCTACTTGTGCTTCTTGCAAACCTGCCCTCCTTTTCAGATATTTTAGTTATAATAGCTGTTTAATCGAGATAAAAGAAAATAGTGCTTTGTCATCAATAACAGCTGCTGTATCACAGCCATTTTAAGCCTTTTTTGCCATTGGTGGAGAAGCTTGGCCCTTTGAAATTGCTGAGATGTCTCTAGCAGACAGACAGCAGATGATTTTTCAGGCTCCTTCCAGCCTCTGGTTCTTTGATCCTGAGAATAAAGAAGTAACTTCCTAAAGGCAGTTGTGCTGCATGCATTTATAGATGTGGTTAATTCATGAGATTGTCCATTAATAATAAAGCAGAACATCACTATGGAGAGAATATTGTACTTATTACCAGCAACTCTCAAGAGACCTGCTGGGTGCAAGATTCTGCTTTTCTTAATAAATAATACATAGCCCTGTTATTTCTGTAATATTATGCCACTAAAGAAAATCTCATTTAACCAGGTCTGTTTGTCATCTTTCTCCTGCTGTACAACTGTTGTGGTTTGTTTAGAGAGGATTACTTATCTGCCCTTGTCTCCTCCATGAAATGAGGAGAATCTTTTCTCTGGACTGTTAGAACTCTACATTTTCCAAGGGGACAACATTTGTGCTGCACCTGATATATTATCCAATATCCAAATGAAAGGCTGAACTTGGGCAACACATCTCCACAGATCATTCATCATGCTCCTGAATGCTTGTTCATGTCCATACTGAAATGCAGAGTTTCAGTTGCTTTGCATTAACACATTGCACTGTTTCCTCTCTCCCATAAGAGTATTAGCAATGCTCATACTTGAAAAGGTGGTAGCATACAAAGATGACATAAGGTAAAAATAGAAACTTTCAGAGAGCTAAATTCTCTTCTGCTTCAACCCTGCTGTACACTTCCGTTTCATTCAGATTTGGAGATCAGGGAATGCAAGACCTCTATATTGCCATACAAAAAAAGGTGGCAACTCTTACCTTATGACACTTCATCTGACATGAGTAGGATAGACACATGTCTGCAGTGGGAGCTTGATAATTTGTTTCATTGAAAAAGGAGTATTTCTTTAAACCACTGATATGCTCTGACATGGTGTCAAATTATATCAGGTCACTTTCCATAAACCAATTTTGCATATGTGAGAGATTCTGTTCGTGACAGGCTCACAACTGAACTAGATAAATATTTAAATTATTTAAATATTTAGTTTATGGATTGTCCAAAATACTAATTTCAGTTCTCTCAGCTTCCCCTAGATAATTCAGTGTGTTTCCTTCTCTCCCCCATGACGAATTGTCTGCTGCCTAAATATATAGAGAAGGTCTGCATGCTTACCCACAAGGACATTTATCAACAAAGAAAGGTCTCCTGTTCAGTTTTCACCAACGTTGTTCAACATGAAAATAGAGTACACTTTCAAATCATACCCATGCTGTTATTCAAAAACCTAAACATAAAACCAAAAAGTATTATCTTTCATCTAGAAACTAACCTCAATTCTCTATCAGGCAGTGGAAAAAACTTCCGTTAGCAAAAGAGGGGCAGAATCAACATTTTGGGGAGAAACGTGGGCTCTCCTCCATCTCTGATTTCTGCCTGTATGGCAGGGTTCCTCTCTTCTCCTGACTTTGTTTAAGATAACAAGGGATGCCCCTGAGTTTCAGTTTAACTATCCCTCATAACAGAGATGTGTGAATTGGTTTCAAATTCCCCCCAAAATGGTGGTGGTGAGAAAATATCTAAACAAAATCCTCTGTGTCATATAACAGTGTATTTAAAACAACCACACATCATGAAGCTAGAAGTACATGTTGACAAGACCCAAACCAATCAGACATCTCACAATGGGCTCCAGGGATTATGACTGGATAGGTCAAGAACCAACTGTGGTAAAAGAGTGTATGTGTGTAAAACAGCATGTCACACTAACATTTCACAGGATTTCTGAGATTGGCTTAGCTCTGCCTTTGTGAAAAGCAATGAGCGCAATCTGTTCAAAGCCAGCAACTGGATGCAGTGGTGTTAACTGTGACAGCAGGAATTGCTTTATGAAGCTGCAGGTGGGGATGCCCAATGAGCTCTGTCCTGCAAGCATGGCCACACTATTGCAGAGAGCAGATGGGTCAAGCCCAGAAGCTCACTGCTGCTGCCAAACTGGCCATGAACATTTTGGGAAATCCCTCTTACTGACCTTTCCTGCAGCATGCAGACCTGTTCTTTTGATTCCCTCACACCTTGAGACAGAACAGACACCCATTTAATGCCACCGTGGAAGTCAAGCTGCCAACATGCCAGGCCAGCACTGTGAGGGAAACGCACAACAAGCAGAAGTTCATGTTACATCTACTGTGAACACATCTAAACGTGAACTGATCAATCCATTAGACAAAGACACCCAAAACCAGACCCCAGGCTGAGGAACTCTATCTCTGTACACACCAGTTTCAGGTGCCTATCTGCAAGAAAACAATTATTCCAAAATCCTGTCTAACCTGCTGAGGCACTTGAAATACCAAAAGCACTTACAGTTCCTGGCAAAAACATCCTCAGGCAACAGTAGCTGTGCTATCTTGCATGGCCAATAGCACCACTCTTTTGGCTGGTGTGACTATCAAGGTACTTATCTTCTTGCCTGTGGCTCTTAAGGTTTCAGAAATTAAGCGCCCCTATGCCTAAATCCCCTGAAGAGCATGAATTTTTATGCATACCAGAACACACCTAACACAAACTGAGAGGCTACATGTATTCTAATGAAGAAAATGGCTTCTCTAGCCCTCAAGGCAGCTTACCTGGCTTCACCCTGCTTGCCTCCAGAGACAAGTGGCCACATTCAAGCTGTTCCCTGGGAAGGAGGCTGGCAAAGGCTAACCCTGAGCTGCTCCTTCCCCTCACCTGCTGCACCCTGGGCTCTCGATGGCCATAACCCTGCCAGGGCTCTGAAACTGTCTGAGCATCATGGACAGTTCCAAGCTGCTGCTCAGGTCTGTGTCTGGCCTCCGTTAGTTTATTAGTACAGGCCCCCCATCCTGAATGACTCATACATTAGGGTGTTCCTGGCTTCACCTTAGACTGTGGGTGAGGGCATTTGGCAGGGTACACCCTACAGGGGTAAGGAGAAATGCGACTTAATTTCAGATCCTGTTTTCCTGATTTCAGATATAAGCAGAAAAAAAAAAAAAAAAAAA
>NDXB01010728.1:191686-202437 GCA_002631895.1 Agapornis roseicollis | reverse complement strand
AAAAAAAAAAAAAAAAAAAAAAAAAAAAAAAAAAAAAAAAAAAAAAAAAAAAACAACAAGTAGTTAGATTTCAGATCGAAACTGGAGATTCACATTTGGATTTTTGCAGTGCAGAAGGAAGTGCATGGAGGACTGCAAAAGGTAAACTGTCCCTGCAGTTCCCTGCCTAACTTCCCATTGCCTACTGTCAAGGCTACCACTGATGCTTTGTGGTAATTTCATAGGTTAAATTTTGGTTTGTTTTTGTTGTTTCCATACATAGACAGATTAGAACTACAGGAGTATGATAAATGGGTCATGCTTACTCCACGCAGGACACAGCAAGAGTCCTTCTCAGAGCTATTGCGAGCTACCAGTGCCTGTAGCCTGCAGAAGGCACCTCTGTTTCCCAAGCTCAGGAAAGAGAATTATGAAACAGTAGCCTGTCTAGAAAGGATTTTGATTTTCTGATCTGCCCTGGGGGCAGAAGGCCTGGTCTGGAAGTCCTTGACCTCCACAAGGGAAGGCCCAAGAGCACTGTGAACCCTGCAGAGATAGGCTGCTCCCTCGGCTGCTTGAATGACATGCTGCAGAGGGTTTCATAATAACCTCTTTTCTGCTGTGTTTCACACTGTTCCACATAGTGGTTATGGCAAACTTCACAGAGCTCCTTCAACAACAGCCTGGATTAATGAATAACCTCAGTCTGGGCAGATATGGAAATCCACCCTTGTGACCCCTGCTCTTAGCCATTTTGGCTGAGAAGCAGCAACAGTGGTATTTCGGTTGGGGAGATTTAGGAGAGAGTGCAAGGATAAAAAAACAAGAGCATGGGAACAAGAAGGAAGGAAAATAACTTCCTCATAATTAGGAATGATTGGTAATGAGAAGTAAACTTGGAGATGGCTTCCTCTGTGGGAACAGGCATGCAAAAGTGAGAAAGGTGCTAGTGCCACACAGGCCTGCACATCTGCGAAGAAAAAGCATCTTTATGCAAATATTACTTTACTGGCTTTTCTGCAGCTGGAGCAGGCCAGTCTTGCTTTCTGCCTGTGAAATCTGATGAAGTCTCACTCCTGACTTGCAGCAAGAGCAGAGAGGCAACCCAGCCCTTCCTAAAGGATGCACATGATTATCTGGCTGAAAGAGAGGGAAAAAGAAAAAAACAAAATGTGCTCGCAGAAGGACAGAATAAGAAAGGGACATTGTCAGACAAATGGCAGACACAAGATGATGTGTTTGTGCTTTAAGATTCTGTCTAGAAGACAAGGTCAAAAGCAGATGGAAAGATAAGATGTTTGAGAATGCTTGTTGTGGAAAAAGCCCCTATCAAAGGTGAAAAGCAGGAGAGGCAGAAGTGAAGAAAGGAGGTAGAAAGAGCAGAGGGAAAAAACATGAATGACACACTTGGGAAACTCACAGCACTCCAAAAGGCACTCAGCAGAGCGAGACTGAAAACAAGAGGGAACGGGGCTGAGGATGAAGGGAGAAATCAGTGACGGGTGAGTGCAGGGGAATGGCTGAGCATGGAGGTCGTGGTGACAGAGGCAAGGCCAGCACCCTTACAGGCAGTGCAGAGGTAAATGTGCTCGTGCCTGCATGCCTGTGTATTAGGCTCAAACTCCGGCAGCCACCTCTCTGCAGCAGCATCATTTATTCCTTATTCTGAGGCAAAGCAAGTTGAGCAAGGTTGGCATGGGCTGATCTCCATGCAAGGTCCAGGAGGAAGCTGTCACTGGCAGCGACTCAATGGTGATGGCACTCAGGGGCTGCTGCTTCAACCTGGGCTTAGCAGTTGAGCAGGGAGAGACTGCCAAGTGTGAGGCCAAAGCTGAAAGGAGAGTAAGTTGCCAAACTAAGTGCCAAAGTTGTTAAGGAAAAAACAAATGTCAGCAGTTCTTAAACAAGTATCTTTCATAAACACACTTGGGCTGCATAGCTGGGAGCATGCGTGTGTGTTGCTGCCATTAGTTCATGTGTTTGCCTTTCAGAGATTCAGGTACATGTGTGCTACATGGGCTTGAAACTGAAAGATGATGAGCACTCTCATCCCATGGTTGGCAGCTCCAGTAGGTAGTGTGTCCTCTGCAGCATCAGATCGCTCCCAGGAACTGGCCTCACCAGGGCTGGAGCCACACACATTTTGAGAGGGATGAACGACACTTCTCAAGAGCTGTGTGCCTGTGTGGCCATTGATTCCAGTGTGGAGTCATGAAGTGTATTCATGAGTTACAATTTATTATCCAGATCCCCAAAATTTTAAGTGAATTAGGCCGTGGAGTGGTCTGCCACTTCTAGAATAGCCTGCCTCCATTCCACTGCATGCTGTGTGCCTTCCTCCCTGAGGACTTACATACCCCCAGATGAATGTGTCTTTAGACATAGGTAGCAATATAGCCTCTGCTCTGAGGTGGGCCTTGGAGAGTATAGTCATCAGACATACAATTTGAGCTACTCTCAAAATTACTCCCCTTTCTCAGCTAGCTCTACACTTCATTGATGCTTCACATTATATATTCAGATGGAATGTAGTTAAGAGGGCTAATGCAATTGATCTTTTTTCTTCCATCTTTTGGGACTTTTCGTCATTACAATCAGATTACTCCTGTTTGCCAGTCACCAAATCCTCTATACCATGAGCTGCTGAGTTTCATTTCCACTTGCTTTGGGCACAGCCACGCACTTTAATTTGCTCACATCACATCAGTGCTAGCATGGGTCAGCTGAGGTACTGGTGGCTTCACACAGCACTGCTCCCTTCTCTGGGGTATGTTTGAGGGAGGCAGTGCTGACTTGGCATGCCAGGAGCCTCACCGAGGTGGGAGATCTGAGAGTGTTGCCTAAGAGCTGTAGGATCTTTCGTTGAACTAAGGTTTTCCTGAGGTCTTTATTGTGCAACCCACAGTGATTAAGGATTCCATGTTTTTAAAAGGAAATGAATGTTTTGAGGGCTACGTAAAGAAGAATATGGGAACTTAGGAGGCTAGGAGGGAAGGAATACAGAAGCATGTAATTTGGTGAAAGATGAAATGCTTCAAAAATTGCTTCAAATATTGCAGAATGAGAGGTTAGTTAACAGCAAATTTGCTAAAAGTTGTAGTAGCAGAAAGAAAAGATTTGCAAATTTTGGCTGGATTCACCGATCACCTTCATTTAGAAAACAGAAGGCAACCACATAAAAAATTAACGTGTTCTGAAGATTTTGAATTTTCATGATTCATTCTGAAAAGTCAAGCACTACCTTTTCATATCATGGAAGCTTTGGTTTGAGTTTGTGAGGTTTTGTTTGGGTTTTTTTGTGTGTGTGTGAGTTTTTAATTACTATTTTTATTATTTTGTAAAGGCCCTTTAAAATAGACCTAAGAACTAATGAAAAGATGAAGGAATAACTGTGTATCTTGAAACAAAAGGAAACATTTTGGGTGAAAAGAAACTGAGCACTTTGTGGAAATTATTTTTACAGGAAAAATGAAAAATTCCATTTCAGGTTGACCTGCCTTACGTCTGTTCTTCTCCATTTGTCAGTGTGGTCCTCAATGCAGGAGCTCTAATTAGTGGTATAGTGAGCTCCAACTCCTTCCCAGAATTACCCAGTATAAAAGGTGGATATCTTGTGTGAAACAGCATTATTACTGTGAAGCATCCTCAGTACTGAGGTATTTAGCATATCTTATTATCCTTGGCAACTCTTGGGATTATTGTTGTGCCAATAATCTTATTGAAAACATAGAGAAGGCAACTTGGCCCATTATTTGATAACCAAAACTAATTGCTAAGATCTGAGTCCAACAGTGTAGTATGGGAAAGATTTCCATAACACTAGTGCTTTGAAAAATATTTATCTCGTTTTTCATTTTTTAAACAAACTATACTTGAAATATAGCTTAGTTTTGTAAGATTTTGAGAACATGTGCAATTCTTAAAAGCCTTTCAACAGGTCATCTCTCATGTCTCACATTAAAAACACAAACTGAAAATCCTATTCTTCGTTCTTTTACACCCTATATAGAAGGTATATTGGTAAAGTCCCAGTGGAGTATAGGAATGCAACACTTGTAATTCAGACTGTGTAATTTCTGACTGTGCTGCAGAAGTAGTTTAGGCACAGTAAGAGCTCCTTTCCTAAAACAGTCTATAATTCATTGCCTAGAAAGTCCAAGGAGGAGCTCAAGCATTCACTTCAACTTCTTGAGCAATCTGGTCTAGTGGAAGGAAGTTAGAACAAGATGCACTTTAAGGTCCCTTCTAACCCAAACCATTCTATGATTCCATGATTCTTCATACTAAGTACCACTGTACTGCTCAGAATTTAATGAGGTTTAATAGTATCACTTGAAGAAAGGGTGTTTCCTCCCTTCACAGAATCTGCCTTGTGAATCTGTACAGAAGCGTCCTGCTCTTCCTTCAGTGAGCTAAAGCTTTGGTTAAGATCAGTTTCAGTGGTGAGGCTCAGGATTTGGAGAGGTGGGGAAGGAAGGCACATTTTTATACTGCTGAATACACTGGAACATTTTGCTGAAATATCTCCTCTATGATGTAGCTGTAGCTGTGCAGGGAAATCTAATTAAAATATGCTTTGTTTATAAACTCCTCTTGAAATAGAGGAGACTTGGGACCAACAAACTCCTTTAATAAATGAAAACAGGAGGGAGTACTTGAGCTTAGATAGGCACATACTGTTTTCTATTTTGGTTATAGGGTAGATAGTGTAATCATAGGGGCAATATAAATAACACAATAATGGGTACACTGAAACTGCATTTAATTAGTATCTAATTAATCAGAAATATTAGTCAGAGAGATCAGAGGCAGTATATTGGGAATAAAAAGAATCTTCAAAGAGAAGTGGGAGTTGAGGCATCTGAGAAGTCTGAAAGATTACAGACAGTTAATCTAAAGGTAATAAACTGGAAATGCATATAAATAGCTGCCTGTTGACATTTCTTGTCGTACCTAAGAAGTGGGAGAGCAACCAATTTTAAATGTCAGAACTGGAAATTGTCTTTTTCCTTAGTGTTATTCTTTGAAACTCAAAGCTGGAAGATAGTATCGTAGTCAAGATCTAGCAGGAATTTTGTATTTTTGATGTACCTATAGAAAAACATCTGAAGAGAGGAAAATTGCTGAGCTTCATGGTACAAATCATCAGCTAAGAAAACACAGAGAGACTAGTTTGTGGATGTATTTTTCACTTGCAAGGTTTCCTGCTTTTTCCTTTACAGTACTTACTCCTAGCATCAGAGGCAGGATGCTGGACATGAAACATCTGACTGACTCCATGTCTGTTCCTATTGCATTCCCCCTGGAAAAAGCCAGTGGATACAGAGCACTTTTGAGTGGGAAAAAGAGCCAAGATAACGTAGAAAATATTGGCCTGCTGTGCGTGTGAGATATAAATATTCCCTTGTCATGGCTTGGGAGGTTTGGGAAGCTTCAGACTGACTGGAGACACCGTGTTGTCACATGCCAGCCTGTTGGAAAACAGCTAGGAAGTCACCACAGAACAAATTACTATTCACGAGGCAAAACCCTAAAACAAAGACTGTCCTTCAAGTCCTGGTGGTCCATTAGGATGCAGCATGGCTAAGGACACTGGGGCACCAGCTGCACAGCCAAAGGATCTCAGTGGTGTATCACCAAGAGCCCAATGGCTGTGTCTCATTTGCGTGTGCAGGGTTGGATTTTAAGCAGAGTTCAGTGCACACAGTTACAGTCCTTCCAGTAAACACAGCATTTCTTCAATCCTATAGACAAAAAGGATGTGTGGTGATTTGATAGGCGGGGGGACAAGATGTGCCAAACCAGTGGTAGACATAGCACTCAGCCTCTGAAACCATAGCCAGCTTTATTTCTGACACAATGCATGGCAGTTTCAAACTGGTGATTATATTCCTTGGGCTTGTTCAGACCTGTGAAATGAAATGCCTGCTCACTAATATATTAGTATTTCCGAAGAATCTTGTACAAACAGCAGTTCTCACATAATAATTGTCATCAACCAGGCAGCTGTACAAATTTACCTAGCAAAGTCTGGGTTATACCACCATTACTTAATCAAGTAGGTAGAAAGAGGCGTTAGCATGCATATTGCTGCAGAGGAGGACTTAGTGGTTCTCATTAATAAACAAGCACACTAGTAATGGCTTTCTTCTTAGATGTCCTAGTGGGGAAGACTAGATCCTGAAGAGACTGATGCTCTTGCAGTGCAGTGGGTAGGTGTAAGGGAAAAAAAACTGGCCGTCTAACATGCTCAGCTACTGGAGCACAGTACTGGAGTATGACATTGCCAAGTGCTTGCTTTGAGGTCTCATACAGTGTACACTTATTTTTCTTATGCACTGTGGAAGAAACAGAGTATGCTGGAATCCCTTGTCCACCTGCACTCTTGGTCTTCCCTTAGCCCTGGTGAGACCAGGAGGACTCACGTTCAGTGTTGTTCCTCACTGAGGTAACTTTCCAAACAGTTTGGGAATCAGCAGCCTGTGGGCTAATTGCAGGCTCTGCCATGTCTTCTCCTTTTTCACCTGTACATGTACTTTGCAACGTGTCTGCAAAGAACCTGAATGACTGAACAACTGTCATCCTAGAGGAAAGTTGCAAAGCTATTTCATTCTCAGTCCTGAGGCTACAGATGGAGTTCATGTAGATACACAATTAAGCTGGTATGATCAGAATTGCTCCTAATATTCATAATGCCAACAGAACAATTCTTCTCACATGCATATCAAAATGCTGAGAAATGGAGTGTACTGGCTAAAACACAATGCTTTATGTAACTATGTTTCTATAAGAATCTTACTCAAGGATCATATTATCCTTTTTGTGCCTCCAAAGCTCAGATTTGTAGGATAATTATTGGTTTATTGCTCCACTTGGGACACTTTCTGACCTGCAGCAATTGATGTTTTATTACATTCAAATTCCAAACATAAAGCAATATGGTATTTTGCTATTGTTGAATATGAATGTTTTTTTAAAAAATAAAAACAAAACAAAACACCACATAATAGTTATTTCCTTTATTTTCGTTGTTTTTTATTGTCATTGGTGGCTGGTGCTATATCTGCTTGAAAACAAGACTACGGATTTTCTTGTCTGACTGTAATCTGTGACCTAGCTATGCTTATTTTAAGCTTGCTTGACTTTCTTCATGGCAGAGTCACTTACCATTACTGTCTCATGCAGCTGCTTCTTTCCTAAATGGGTTCACTTGCAAGATTTTACAGAGATTTTTTCCTACATAATTTAGGACTCTTGAAAAATGAAAAAGATACAGGCTAAAAAAAGAGCATGGAAAGCTCAGAGAGCATTCCAATGCACAGAAAGCACTGAGGGAAGCTCCAAAAGGTTAAAGGAGTGCTATGGTTAATGCAAAAACTTAGTAAGGGGCCTGAGATGTGTAGGTGTATTTGTGTGTATATCTGGGTCAGCTGGAAGATCATGGCAGCAGCCTATGGAAGCAAGGCTGCAGTTCAGAAAGCCCTAGAAAACCAAGAAATCATCCTGAATGAGCACTTAGGGAGAGCAGAGCTTCCAAGGGAGGTTGGAGGACACCCAGGAGACAAGAGTCTCATCTTCAATGACCCGCATGGAAGCAGTACCTTAGGTCTTTCCCAGCATAGAGTCCTCTCTGGTCCTCAGTTGCTCTCAGCACTCCCCACTGAGGTGCTTTCAGCCACCTTCAGTGCTTCAGCATCACTTTGTGTGCATGGCTATTCAAACACTCCAAGAGGTGCATTTGTACCACGTATGGACAGAGGCAGTCTGCCTGGTGATGACAGATGACAGTTTGTCACCTCTTCCCATGACCTCCAACCCTCACAAGTGGCCTCTAGACAGAGTATTCCCCTCTGCACAGCTGAGAGGAAATCACATACTGGAAAAGGATGGGGAGATCTCGTTCACCATTGCAGACTGGAGGTTGCAAATTTTGCTGTAACCCCATTGGTATTGGCTACAGAACTCATGGGTTCTCTTGCCTTGTGCCTGATTATCTGCCACGCTTTCCAGTGCCTCTTTCCAGTTTTGCTTTCCTGACCTGTAAACGTGGTTTGCTTTGGTGCCCAAGAGCATGATCATACAGTTGGCTTTTCTGAAATGTTACTTGCCTGCTGCCAACCCCACATAACCCCTTACTGTGCATCATCAGCCTGGCCCTCTTCCACTTTTTAGTCATCACATCGATTGCAAATTCTATTTGCAGTGCCATTACTTTTCTTTTTCAAGCCACTTGATCAAATTATAAAAGGGTACAGGCTGCAGTGGAAGTAAATTTAACTGGTAAATTTAGCTGGCTCACATGGAATTACATTTGTGACATATTGAGTATTTAATCTATTTAATGCGTTGATGTGCTATTGATGCTTAAACAAAAGTATCATATACAACCAAATTAAATGTCTTTTTACATCAGTAATTTCACCAAGAACACTCAGCAAACAGTCTCAGAAAACCCAACAGCTTACCTTGGGAAGATTCATTTGCCAGAATCTGTGTACTTTGACTTAAATTATATTGTCAACTTTCTAACTTTTTGTTAATTAAAAACTATGTCAACATTATTTTTCCAAAGATCAAGATCAGGATGAGTCCTAGACTCATTCAGTTGTTTTCTCCTTTTAAATATTAGCTCCAAAATAGTTGCCTCCCAGTTCTCTGGAATTCTCTAGGGCTCCAGAAGGTACTAAAAATAAGAAGTGTTTATCCATAAGATTTTTGTAATGTTTAGATGTAAGTTATCTGGATTTTCTGATTTACTAATGACTTTCTAATAACTCCAGTTTTGTATTATCCCTGATTATCTTGGCAATGAAAAGTTTCATTCTGATGAATACTTTCTTTTTAAATATATACTGACCAGATGTGATATTCCATCATTGTTACTGACAGTTCCTCTGTTTCAATCCACAATTTTATGACTTATTTTTGTTCCTGAATATCTGCTGCTACCTGCATTAGAATGTCTCTTGTGTTCTTTTCCTTCCTTTATTAGTCTTTCATAGTATCTGTCTTCCTCATTTTATTCATTGTTATAGAATTTCCCCATTTCTCCTTTTTATTTTATATTTTCTTTGTTCTTTCTTTTTTTCTTGATCTTGCACTTTTGTAAAAATGTTTTTAATCAGTGTATATTTCTGTTCTGATTATAGTTTAGCATTTGTAAAGCTACATGTATTTGTAAATAAATTTTGGTTTCTCATTTATGTTTTCCCTCTGTTGAGTCAACTTACAATTATTTTCAAGTTTGAGAAATAGTGCCTTGTAAAGGACCTTTACCTATATATTCATTAATATATATTCAAATACATACATATTTTTTTTCACATAAAATAACAAAATCATATGTCCTAATAATTTTTTTCTAAACAAACATTAGCTTGTAATTTTGCAAACAATTTTTGCTTTATCTCATAATATGAGATGCAGAATTCCCTGGGTACAATATAACATGTTTTGAGGCATTCTTAAAATTCCAAGGACACTGAAACACTGACAGCATGAGACCACCAAAAAGTCAACAAGAGTTCACCAATCTCTGCAACATGGTTGTCATTTTCCTTGTTTGGTGGAACTTGATCAGTTCTGGAAAATATCCTGCCTGGAAAACCTATTAGGCATATGTTTGAATTTTAGCACATGTTGAATGACTTTACAGAATAAGACTGGATTTAAAACATTGTAAAATGATTCCCTGCTACCTCTAGCATGCATCTGAAGAATAAGATAGAAGTCACAAAAATACAGAAAGAGCAATTGCTGTTGGCAAATATTATCTAAGTGTCTAAAATTAAGCATATCCTTAACAACACTGCTACACTACAGCAGGTTTGTTCAGACTGTAGCTTGTTATATCCTACTGTATAACACCCATAGGTGATTAAGGGGTGAGATATATCCATATTTCACAGGGTTCACATCTGTGTGCTTGCAGATGAAATGTTGTGGTCTGCTCTCCACAGCCTTGATCTACCAAGGTACTTGTAGATCTTCAGAGATGAGAGCAAGTAAATGATCTTACTCAACCATAGAGCTATTGCTATGTTTAAAGGCCTTACTGATTGAGGGCTATAAATAGCAGAGTAACAGAATGAGAGCTAACCATCCAAATTTCTGTCATTAAAACCTGCCATCACTCTTTCTGAAACAGCGCCTGTCGGAGCTCATCAGTGTCCTGGCTAGCACATCTACCACTGCTTATCAGTCTTGTATTGAAACAGTTACTTGCTGAAAATGTGCCTTTGCTGAAATCAAAAATAGCAGCAGATCTGATGCAGTGTCAGCCACATCAATCAATGCTCTTTGGCTCTGGGAATAAGTTTCTAGAGAAGGAGAACAGCAGAAAGAGTTCATGTACAAGCCCTGCCAGAATTGCAGACAGGCTGACATTCAGAGCTTTGCTTCACCTGGAGAGGGAAAAGCCCCCTGCTGTGAGTGATTTACTGCCCAGGGCAAAATTCATCTTACTAGCCCAATGAATATTTAATTATTTACACGGTGTGAGTCAATGGCAGGAGAAAGCAGGAGAAAGTGCATCCTAAATAAATTCCCAGTATCAATCAGATGGAGCAATGTTCCAGATGCTTTAAAAGGGTGTCTTGATGTGCAAGTGAGTTACTCTACTGGTGTTGGTAGGGATCAGAGATAGGTTTTGCCTTCCATTTCTGGCTGAGGAAGCTAAAATATTAAAAGGAGTGTTAAGATTAACACATGCAGCTCCTTTATTGAAGGATTACATGGCAGAAATGCAAAAAAAAAAAAAAAAAAAAAAACCC
>NDXB01010728.1:160147-184870 GCA_002631895.1 Agapornis roseicollis | reverse complement strand
AATATTTTTTTTTTTTTCTTTTTTTTTTTTTTTTAATAAAAATAGGTATGTTTTCCTTCCTTTTATATATAGATAGAGGACACTTGATTCCCAGGATGACCTTCCTGAGGTTAAGACTTTGCAATGGGGGTAGAAGTTAAAATTAGGGTTATTTATTTATTTATTCTATCTAGGTACATGACTGGCACTTGGTTGCATTGTTTCCTCTTACAGTAAGTAATCAACATTTTTCTTTCTCTTATAGCATTTCAACCTTCATTTAGCAGTAGTTTAAACATATGAGTATTAACAATTATAAGCATACCCTGATATAAACACACTATGGCGCAAGGTGCCTCAGGCTCTGCTTTTAATTCCAATTAAAGGTTTAGTAGAAACTCTCCTGAAGAAAGTATAACCTCAAGCAAACTATTTTAATGCTGTAAGGACAAACAAACTCTCATGGAAAGCTAAACACAGCTCACGGTAAATTACAGGCCAGTCTTTCCCAGAGTATGAAAGGATATAAGCAGACTAAACTGACTTTCTCCACTCTCACAAAGCAGAAAGAACACGTGGCAGAGAGAGAAGTCATTTGTCTGACCCTGAAATAAAGACCCAAGGTAAGGTTATGATTAAGGTTGTGGATATTGTCAATAGAACTGCTCTGCTTTATGCCCATCCCTACAGACAGATCTCAGATGTGCAAGCATGCTCCCTTATAAACAGTTCTTCCACAAAAGACTAGAAAATATGAAAAATGTGAAAATGAGAAGAAGCCCACTTGTAACTTGTCTAATGTTAGGCAGGGATGTGCTAGACTTGTACTCTGACTGATGTCAAACACAGACCCTGTAGGGCCATTACTTTGTGTTACATATATAAACAACTACTTCTATGCCCCGACTTCCAAGACACAAGAAGATATTCTTGTTGAAGTTCACAAGGAAAACAGAAGTAAAAAGTACCTGGAAGTTTTTGAAGGAGAAACACCTTAATTACATGGAGACAGACAGATTGCCTGCCTGTGGAAAGCTAAGTCTGATAGCTGGCTTGGTGTAAACTGGCCACCTGCTGAAGAGCTTTCCCATTTAGTATTCACTTACAAGATAGCTAACCAAAGTGAAATCCCTTGTACTTCATTGTAGATGTTGTAACTAGAATTAAACCAATTTCCTGGATTCTTTTAAATAAAGCTACTCAAAATATTCTCATATCACTACCAAAAGTTTAATGCAGTCCAATTCCCATGGAAAGCATCAGTGTGTAGTGTTTTATTCAGCTGGTGTATAATTACTGCTCAAATGAAATGCCATGGAACTCACCTGAAGTTCAGGGTCCACTGCCATCATCCCTAAAGAGAAGGCTATGTAGCATACTTCTTTCTCATGTTGTGTTGAAAGGAGAATGCTTATAATAATGAGGCATTTGAGGCAATGTTGTACTATAAGGGTTGTTGAATACATCAAATAGAAAATACAGTCTATTCTAAAAGATTTAGCAATGGCTCTACATCAAAAGTAATAAGGTCAAGAGGAGTACATAGAAAAATCTGGAGTCTAAGGGCCAAATCTTATGCAATGCAGAGTGGTCTCATCTTACTCAGAGTATTAAGCATTGCGTGGTCTCTGTAACTAGCCCCAGTTATAGAAGAATAAATGTAATAATTCATATCACATGGTCAGAAAAACTAATACTGATACTAAAAATAAATAGTTTCTTATGTGTTTTAAACTGTCCCAGACCCTTAGTTTACAGTTATGGGACACTACTCCTGTAACTGAGAGCATGTTAATCTTCCCATTTACATTTCAGTATAAGTCATCTTGGGGTGCCCTGTGTGACCTGGGATTGCTCTTAGGAGCTGTTTTATAAATCAGTACTCATGGCTAAGCTTGTACATTCTGATATCTCTGTTAGCTGCAGCAGTTTGTTAGTGTGATAGGCTGTGCTATTAGCATTTAATTTCAGTATCTTTTATGAGCTTTGCATGAGGCTCTGTTTTGCTAATTCCTTTCAAAAAGGACAGGATCAATATTGTTTCAATTGTGATTTGGTTCTTTTTGTGTGCGAGATACACAAGAAACTCTCATCCTTAAAAGCATTTGCCTGCAATACAACACTGTTCATTGTGACAGGGATCAGGAAACACTGTGAAAACTGGGGATAGTTGAAGTCAGAAGAATGTAATTATGTAATGGGAAATTAGCTGCAGCAATGCTTTTCAACCTCTTTCTTTTGGGAGCCCCTAAAAATCTGCAAGTGTGTGCAAATCACTTTTCAGAACAGAAGTTACTTGCTAACATACTAGTGTTTGGTTTGTCTTTCACAAACCTTTTGGAGGAGTAACTGCTAAGCTACAACATTATTACAGAGGTTCCTTCTTCACAATCTAGGAAATACCAAGGGTTTTTTATCATCACTTGTGGTGAGAACCTCAGTTGCTAGGATTTTAACCACTGGAAAGATATTTATTTCAGCAACAGCGTGCACAAACACCCTCCTGATTTGAGCTGTTGCAAAGAAAAGCCATATTGGTATCTTCTGACAGTTATTTGGATTTTTCTTGGCCAAATGCTCTACAGCTTTAGTAATACTTAATTTCATATTTCCTGTCATCATGGACTGAAACGATCTATTTCCAACAGAGTCATTCTTAATTGTCAGTATTAACTAGCATGGATTCTGTTCAGTGGTTATATAGCTATGACCTTGCTGAATGGTGTTCTATAATTTGACTGTCTTGAATATTTATTTATTCATTTTTAAAATATAAGGAGAATAATCTCAGCTTCTATCTCCTTTTTTCTCTCTACAACTTCATCTAATAAATGTCCTATTTACATTTCAAAACTCTGCATATCTGAAAACAAATATATAAGTTCTCTGAGAGATATATGGCACAGATGATAAAGTATCATTCTCAAGGAAGAATCTCGACCTGCTCTTTTGTACTTAGAGGACTAGAATTCCATTATCATAATCACATATTTCAGAGGGACTTTAGACTCCAGTACTATTTCCTATTCAAGCACAGGAAGTATCCACATTGTAGGAATTCTTTCTTTCATAAATATCCAGTCAAGATTTATTCCATGCACACAAATGCCCTCCTCCTCTGAGCTTTGAGAAACTGTGAATCCTTCCCAGGGTGAATCATAAATAAAGATTCTTGCTACACTGAATTTCTACATAACAGCCTCTAGCTTTCAGCCTTAGTAATCAAGCTTGGTTACTAAAATATTTGGTTATTTTTGGTTAATGAGAACTTTTGAAGTTACACTTGAATGTTTGGTTTTTTGCTTTCCCTGTATCTCTATGCTCATAGCATTTTCAATTAGCAGTTGTGTCAACATGGTTTAGAGAAATTGGAGGGAAACAAGCTGGAAGACTTTTAGCATGTAGTCACTTTGTGGCATAAAGGTACTTATACAGATTATTAAAAAAATTTAAACACCTGCTGTGCATAGAAGACAGATGAAAAATTTCTGATGGTCCATAATCTTCTTATGTTAAAGCAGCCAATGGGCTCTGTTTGGAAACAGAACTTAGTTATTTATTTTCATTTTCAATAGAAACCAGTATTTACTATTTAGCCTCTTTAGACATCTTTAGTCATCCTTAAAAGTATTTCCTTGCAACACAACACTGCTCATGGAAATTGGAGATTTGTGTGAAGAAATGAGAAGAAAGTAAACAAATTGACATCACAATTGGTAATTTTGAAATGAATGTTACAACATAAAACCATTTTTATGCTCCATAACATAGCCCTGGGTTTCAATGTGACTGCATGGACCATCCAGCTTTGTGCTGGAACCAGGCTGCCACAGAAACTATTCCAGAATTTCTTCCAATAGCTTGAGCCTTCCTCAGAGCTGCAGGAAATGTTTTTCTGGTTTTGAGCATACACATAAATGTGTAGCTTGATAGGTTCAAATTTATTACAGAAAGATGTGTTGTCATGTGCAGCCACTGTGGAGCCTATTTCAAGCATAATTTTAGTAGGAAGAAAATGTGCAATAGAGAACTCCAAGGTAAAAAGACAGTGGACTAAATTATTTATTGTGAAATAGTGTCCTCATGTAAGCTCAGCTTGTGAGAGTTCTGAAAAGAAACTGCTAGAAAGCTCCTCTTGATTCCTGATGTAGAGGCTTCAGTGTCACGTGGAAATGATCTAGGATATGTACTGAGTGGATATTCTCAAAGTGAGTAGTTATAAAATCTTGTCTCACATGGAAAACGGTCTCATTGAAAGAGATGGCTTGAGACAAATGAAGTTTAAATCTAAACATCTCTGAGAAGTAGCTAACCAACAAAGCAGCTGATGATCTTAATGTGTCATCTGGGAATTTAAGAAAATAAAAGGTAGGCAATATTTTTAGAGGAAGAAATGATGAGAGATTGCACATTTTAGGAGATCAGTTGTGTTCAGCAAGAGAGAAGGAGTCCATAATCTAGCCAGGAGAGATCCCAATCTCAGAGTGCCAAACCCAAATTTGTTAAAATGCAAAAGAAGTAGTTGTTTGATTTACATATTTGTTGAGCCACTCAATGTGCTACATGAGTCAGGGGTTGTTTGCATGGAGAGAGAAAGCTGTGAACTGAAGCACTCACTTGGTCAGACTCCTAGAAAGCCTGGACTGCAGACATGAAGCACTTCTATGGACACCCAGACCACAGAGTCCTATTAATCAGCTGGACAGCAAAGTGCATCTGGGCAACCATAGCTCAACCGCCCAGTGATGTGGGAGCCAGCGATTTAGCTGGGAAGCACAGATCAGTCCTTGTACCTTTGCAGTCTGAGATTGAAAATGCTTTGGGGCAGGGATTGCCTCAGTGTTTCTGGTATAACAGTGGGATTCACATCTCGAGTACCACAAAAAAGCAAATAATGACAGTCATCTCCCGTAAACCTACTGAACCCCTGACTATTTCAAGGAAGGCACCAGGATTATTAGTTCCTTGCTGGGTAACAAGTATAAACTCTCATTATTTATTTTGCTCTCTAATCTTCTTTCAAGCTTTTTTTTTTTTTAGTTAACTAAAATAAACCTCGTTTTAATGGGTAGCTTTTTAGCAGGTTAATACAGAGAGTGTATTAAGAATTAGCTAGTTTGAATTTGAATTTGAATTAGCTACTTCTGTCCTTACCTCTGTTTCAAAAGAGGAAGCTATAAATAATGTAATCTTATATATTCTGTCTGTAGGACAGAAAATTCAAATATTAATACATGCCTGAATGAGGACTGAAACTAAGCAGACTAGCCCACATTAACATTTTGATATGTTCTTACACATTATTAACATATTAATGTGTTAGAAACCATGGAAACACCTGAGAATGGTCACATAGGAGTAAAGGCTTCTCCCCTGGAAAAGGTGGTGAAATCAATAGCCCAACTGAAGTGCATCTACATCAATGCACACAGGATGGGCAACAAACAGGAGGAGCTGGAAGCCATTGTGCAACAGGAAACATGGTGGGATGACTTGCACAACTGAAGTGCAGTGGATGGACTATAAACTCTTCAGAAGGGCTAGGCAAGGAATGAGAGGCAGTGGAGTAGGCTTGTACGGTAGGGAGGGTTTTGATTGTTTAGAGTTTAATGATGGTGATGGTAGGGTTGAGTGTTTATGGGTAAGAACCAGGGGGAAGGCCAGCAAGGCAGATACCATGGTGGTAGTCTGTTACAGACCACCCAACCAGATAAATTTTCCATAAGCAGCAGGAAAAAGTCTCACAATTTCTAGCCCTTGTTCTCATGGGGTGCTTGAACTTACCAGGTGTCTGCTGGAAATACAACATAATGGAGAGGAAACAGTCTAGAGTGTTCCTGGAGTGTGTGGAAGGTAACTTCCTGACAAGCTGGTGGGGATGAAGTTCACAGAACAGAACAGTTTTGGTTGGAAAGAACCTTTAAAGGTCATCTAGTCCAACCTCCCCTGCAATGAGCAGCCACATCTTCAACTAGATCAGGGTGCTCAGAACCACATCCAGCCTGGCCTTGAATGTCTCCAGGGATGGTGCATCCACCACCTCTCTGGGTAACCTGTGCCAGTGCTTTACCACCCTCACTACAGAAAAATAATGGGGCTGACCTGCAGTTCCTGGCTCTCCCTCCTTCCTTTCCTCCCTTCCTTCCTCCCTCCAGCCCTAGCCTTCTCCTCTGCAGTGCAGCTCCTCTGATGCAGAGCTGGGATGCCCCTCAGGAAAATCATCTCTTAGCCTGGAAACTGCCCCACGAGTCTGCCCACACAAGCAGATCAGGATGGCAAAGCTTTGTCAAGCTGTGTACATCACCTAGAGAGAAGACATCATAAACAAGGAGAACACACAGGCTGGCCCTTCTCCTCCTGGCCAGGATGCCTGGCTGCACAGCCCCCACATGTCCTGCCCCACTCACACCTGCTGTTGATTCTGTGGCCCTAAACCTACAGGTAATACCACCTGGGGTTCATTCTCTCTTGTTCTCTCTGAACTGCTGCTCAGGGTCCTGCTGGGGCTGGAGGGAGGTAGAGAAACATCAGGTACCTGGTTTCTACGCATCAGCACAGTCCCTGCAATGCAGGCATCCAGGCAGTAGGTCATCATGTCTTTCAGTTTCTGTTCATACTCCAGGGTATTCTCTGGGCACTTTACCTGGAAGATCACAGCACATTATTTCTGGCTGAACAGAGAGCTTTGGATGGGAATCAAGAAGAAGGGAGTTCATGATCTTTGGAAGAAAGAGCAGGCAGCTCAGGAAGACTAAAAGGATGTCATGGGGTTATGTGAGGAGAAAATTACAAGGCCAAAAGAACAACTAGAACTTAACCTGGCCACAACTAAAAAGACTGTTTTTATAAAAAAATGTTTCTATAGATGCATTATCAACAGAAGGAGGGCTGAGAAGAGTCCCCATTCTTTATTGAAAGCAGGTAGAAACAGTAACAAATGATGAAGAAAAGGCTGAGGTACTTAATGGTACCTTTAGCAGTAAGACAAATTGTCCTCTGGGTACCCAGCCCTCTGAGCTGGAAAACAGGGACAGGGAGCACAATGAAGTCCCATAATCCAAGGGAAGTGNAATGCTGAAGAAAAAGCTGAGGTACTTAGTGCCTTCTTTGCCTCAGTCTTTAACAGTAAGATCAGTTGTTCTCTGGGTACTGAAAACAGGGACAGGGAGCACAATGAAGTCCCATAATCCAAGGGAAGTGGTCATCAACCTGCCACACAATTTGGACACACAGATCTATGGGGCCAGACGGGATCCACACAAGGGACTGAGGGAGCTGGGGTGCTCACCCAGCCACTTCCCATCATGTGTCAGCAGCCCTGGCTAACCAGGGAGGTCCCAGTTGACTGGAGGTTAACAAATGTGATTCCCTTTACAAGAGGGGCCGGAAGAGGATCTGGGGAGCTACAGGCCTGTCAACCTGGCCCTGGTGCCAGGGAAGGTTATGCAGCAGATCATCTTGAGTGCCATCACATGGCACATACAGCACAGACAGCTGATCAGGCCCAGTCAGCATGAGGTTAGGAAAGGCAGGTCCTGCTTGACCAACCTCATCTCCTATCACAGGGTGATCCACTTAGTGTATAAGGGAAAGGCTGTGGATATTATCTAAACTTTAGTAAAGCATTTAATAGAGCCTTTCTACCCTGATCCAGCAGATTAACACTCCTGCCCAACTTGTGTCATCTGCAGACTGCACTGAATCACTTGACCCCCTTGTCCAGGTCACCGATACAGATATTAAACAGAACGGGAGAAATGGCCCCAGTATTAAGCCCTGGTATATTTGATATAAAATATATCTGAATCACAGTTGTATGACAGACAAACCTAACCAAAGTTTGTCACAGATTTTCATGTTATGCATAATCCCATCTAGCCACTTAATAGTGAGCAAAACACATGAAAAATAATCTACAGACACTTTTATAACAGAGCTATTAAAGAAACAGGTTCTTCTATAAGATGTGCATCTTAACGGGTGCAGACTGTGAGCAATAGAGAGGTTGAATTAATTTCTAAAACACAGGCTATTAATTTAATTGCTACATGTGTATTTAGGTGCATGGATGCAAACAAGTATTTTAAAATCTTCAAGGCATGTGGCCTTTTCAGGTATGGATCAAATTGTGATCAGGCAGTCACGTGCCTCAACTTCAAGAAAGGCTGCAGCAGCACATTTGGCACTGAAGAAGGGCTCAAATGGTCTACTACTTGCATGAGAAAGGAGGACAGATACTGCTTAGGCCTTCATGCCTTGACTTGTAACCTCATTCCTTGGCTCTGATCTGCTGTAAAGCTGCCATTAGTTCAGTGTCTGAATGTGCTGGAAACCATTGATGGAGTCACTGTTTTGACAGTGAAAAATGTTAGGCTGATAATGGCTGAATGTCTCCCACTGAGCACATGGCAGTCAACAGCAGGCTCTCACCTGGATTAATCTGTATTTCTATAGGGGACAAAGTCTTTCAGTCTTATGTGTCTTGCAATTATTCTGTGTATGTATAAAACTGGGCATCTCCCAGATGACTTTTAAGGGGACTACAGGCTATTATTTTTACCTAATTACAATAATGACTCATAAATCATTATCAGGACTTGCTCACTTCCTAGCAGCTCAACCATTCAGCTGTACCGATGCAGGATAAGCTTCTCATTCCATTACTTTTTCAAGGCCCTGGGTCATGTTTGCCACTGACCCAACTGTTGCCTTGAGGCCATGGGTCCCCATCAGTCCAGGGGTGACCCTCTAAAAGGTCTAGCTTAATCTCTATCAGGTAAAAAAAGAAGGAGACAATTTTTTTGAGGAAATGACAGATCTGCATTTTAGTCTAATTAGTTTCCATGCTATCCCTCATTCCTCAGAATACAGCAGGGAATGAGCACTCCTGGAGCCAGCAGTCTGATATCAGATTGTTTCAAAGGCAGTTATTCTCAAATCATAAATCCAAGAGTTAGAAATAGATGTCAGGCTGTTGCGTTCCTCTCATTGACAGTTTCCAGTTGCCAGAACATTTTTTAGCTCTTGTCTGACAAAGAGCTCTTGACTAAAAGGCAAACATGACACCTTTCTGAACTGATTCTAAACTTCCAATTTGTTTAATGGGTGGGGAATTAAAAACGACATTTTGAAAGCCAAATGAATGTCTCTGTTTTCCATCCTATAAAGGCTGGAATGCTGCTTTCTGAAGTGTACAGAATAGTAACACATGGCGACATTTTAGCAACATGTCATTTTGATAACTGGTCACGCAGCATTATTTTATCCTGTTTGCATTTGGGGTACTTGATTTAGGTACTGACAACCCAGGATGAGTGTGAACTCTGTTTCATATTCTACGACATATAAATAATCTCAAAGAAGAAAAACACAAGGCTGACTCCATTTTGTGGGGCTGGTTGGGTTGCAGATCTTTTAAAAAAGCAGCAAGTTATAATTTATGTTAATATAGAATCACTACTGCAGCACTTATAACACCAGTAGTCTCTAAATTAATGTAAGGATGTAGAGGACTGGTCTGAGGAAACCCAAGTGTGTGGGTAGTATTTCCACAGCCAGCCACTGACTTTACAGCAAATTCCTGCCTGAGATACTTAAGACTGTAAAGTTTTACCCGTAAGAACTTAGATCATTCTTGTCAAAGAAGCTGGTATTAAGTGAAAAGCAGAAGCATATAAGACTTTAATATCTTGACATCCTCAGTAGATTATGCTGTTTCTTCATATAATTAATCACATGGCTTGTTCAAGGCATGTTTCGTAGCACTTTCTGCTTTTACTGCAGGTGCTCATATAACAGAAGTTTCTGACAGGACTTACATTTTTAAAAGGCTTCCTGTGAGTTCTTACCACAGTTTAAAAATAATGCATGATGATCAATCCTTTTACTAAATATGGAAAAGAAAATACATGACACTTTTAACTGCATATTCCAATCAAAGGCAGCAGTAAAAACGCAAGAGGTCTGAATAAGATACTTTTTTATCTCTTCATCACTCTTTTCTGTTAGTAGTGTTCAGATTTGTATCCCAAAGTGTAAGCAAACAACACCCTGAATTTTGTAAATACATGTTTGTGATCAGAGCACACAGATTCAAACCATGCAGAAATAATATGTGTTCACTCATAAAAGATAAGGCTAAAACCTTTGGTCTGCCTGTTTTCTGTCTCCAGTCTTACACTTCTGTCTTGGCATTTTATTACCTCAAAGTGGCCTTTATCTATGCTGTGTCTTCTCCAGCTTTTCTTTCTCCCCTAGGTATTGATTTGGCCCTGAGTGACTTAGTGCATTGAAGACCCCAAGGTAACTTCTTGTCTAAGGACAGAATAAGATAAACTACAGAACACAGCAGAGGAATGCTGTCCTAAACTCAGTGTAAGCCTCTGGTTTTTAGGACTATCCTATCCTCTCTGTGATCAGTGCACATCATCCTTGTGAGTATGCATGATGCCCTTGCTACAGCCTTGCATTTAGGGCAGCACAGGAGTGTATAACTATGCACATCTTGAACCAAATTTTCCAATGTTTGGGTCCACGAGCCTGCAAAAAGCTGAAGTGTAACTTGGATGTACTCAAACCTGCTTCCAGACTTCTGGTTTTCTTCATTGCATGTATTTAAACAAGGCAAGTCCAGGTTGGACAGGGCATTGAGCAACCTGATCTAGTGGAAGGTGTCCCTGCCCATGGCAGGGAGTGTTAGTATTACAGGATCTTTAAAGTCCCTTCCAATCCAAAGCATTCTATGATTCTATGAAACTCAAATGCATCAAGGTTTACTTAAGTTAACTAAAGGATTAATGAGTCCAGATCACAAGTCTACATCAGGTCAGTTTAAGTCCAGAAGAGCAGCTCTGTTCCCCTTGGCTCACAGCTCTCAGGATTATTCTATGCATGAGTGTATCTGAAGTCCTTCTCCATACTTTCAGGAAAGCAGGTTCAACCTGATAAGAATGATGAGTTTTCCTGAAAGAAGAAACAGTCTGTTGCACTGAAACTCCAGCTAGCTGGAGAACTTTCAAATCATGTTAAAGAAATCCAAACATAAGATGCTCTGTAATCCTTCAGAACCTGATGATCTAAGACCTATAACTGATTCATAGACAATCTTGAAGATTTTTCAGGGTTGCATTAAACTCTGCACATATTTATGTAATAAGTACTTCCTAAGTAACTATGACACAATGACTTTCATGGTCAGTCAAGTAACCTATCTGACATTCCCCAAACAACGGGACATCAGGAAGCATTCTGGCACAGATATTACCATAAGCTCCATCTAATTTCGTTTGTTCCAACAGCATAAGGCAGTGGTAAAACTTTTTGTCTTTAGTATTTTGCAAAATAAATCTTGGCTGAATGCATGATTCTGAGGTTTGTATTCTCTTTTTTGAGTCAAGGAAAGTATGTTTGACCCTGAACAACCACATTAATATAAAAACCACTTCTATTTTTATTAAACATTGCTGCTTTCTCTGCTGTGAATATCCATGCTACTTTATGTTTTTAAAGGAAAATTAACTTTCCTCTGCCTTTAATGTAAGTGCCAAAGGAATACATTTTCATATTCATTCCAATGCAAATTTTATGAGAAAGTTTGGAATGAAGACAAGTATTCCCTAATCTGTCCCTCTGCCCCTTACAGTATCAGGCATACTACCGAAGAGCAGGGCTGAAGCCAGTATGGGTTAACAGTAAAGTTCAGACAAGACACCACATGCTTGTGTTGCAGCAACTAGCTGTAAGAATGATCTGAACTTATATAAATTGTAGATTCCTTTCCCTGAACATAAGGCTTTGTTGTGCATCAAACTGCATCAAAAAGAAAAAACAAAAAACAAACAAACAAAAAAAAAAAAAAAAAAACCAAAAAAAAAAAAAGAAAAAAAAAAAAAAAAAAACCAAAAAAAAAAAAAGAAAAAAAAAAAAAAAAAAACCAAAAAAAAAAAAAGAAAAAAAAAAAAAAAAAAACCAAAAAAAAAAAAAGAAAAAAAAAAAAAAAAAAACCAAAAAAAAAAAAAGAAAAAAAAAAAAAAAAAAAAAAAAAAAAAAAAAAAAAAAAAAAAAAAACCAAAAAAAAAAAAAGACTTTTTCAGATCACTTTGTTTTTCTGGACTTGAAGATTATTCCCCCAATTTTCTGTTGGGGTAATTGGTACCATGAAAAACAAGTTGAGAAGAGATGCATTAAGCCTGAAATTTTCCCTGCTGTGCCAAAGAGCCATAAATGGTTTGGCAGAAAATAAATGACTTAAATTAGGCTCCAGATCTCTTTCTGATAAAGCCATTTCACAGTTTAATAAAAACACTATGTTTTTGTGACTGGAACAGTTATGAAGCTCCCTTATCTAAGCAGTACATCACAGGTTACATGACAAAAGTACCCATTTGCGAATCCAGTGTTATTGCTGCAATCCTTTCCTGCCCCAGGAGTCTCTTGACCTCTCATTTAGAAAGATGATCTCTGCTCATGATCATTCCTTAGTCCCAGACTGTCAATTGCGTAGCAGTAAAGATGAGGGTATGTTGCCCTTAAGATACGAAATATTGGCATTTAGAAATCACACAGTAGTCTTTTTTAATTACTGTCATGATCTACTCTGGAGCAGAACTAAAAATTATTCTAACTGATCTAATTATTCTATCCCAATCTAATTGTCTGCAAAATGACCAATACCTTTTACTCCTTATTTTCAGACATGGTCAGCCACAACTGCCTGTTGTCTAGCAGTTTCCTTAACTGACTACCTCTGTATGAAGCTGTAAAAGAAGAGAACAAATAATAATTTGAATCTATGCATAGAATGCTTTTAGTTTGTTGTTTTGTTTTGGTTTTTTTTTCCCTCTTATTATAAGTCTTAGAGGGCATATTTTCATGGACTTTCTGAATAGGCATTAAAAAAAAATTGGTTTTACATGATAAAAAGTGAAATAATAAGAAAAATTACTGCTCTAGCTCAATAATCTTCAATTTTCTTCCAGAGAAGTGTAATACCAGAAACATGCTTTGAACTACATTTTAATAAGTAGGCAGTCTTGAGTGATTAATGTGAGTAAAATGTACATTATCAACCCCCTCAACCATTTCTTACATACTGTGAAGAAAGTATCCCATGTAGACACAACTGCATTTTTACATGTTTTTTAAAGCATGTTTTGTGTTTATTTTACACTTCTGGGGAAGAGAGATCACCCAGTTGATGAGTGTCTGTACAGGTCATATAGCTCTTAGTAGGCTTTAAAACTGTCTTAATTATGAGTAGACCCAGAGCATGCATACCTTCAAACCTATTTAATCCTTGCTGAAATCAGTTCAGCTTGTCTAAACATAAGGTGCTTCCTTTCCACATTGGTTATAAGATGATGATTGCTTTAAGGGACTTTATAATGCATATTCCCTTTCACTTCTTTGAATTTTGATCTCCAAAATGGTTTTAGTAGTACTATTCTTGTGTTACAGGTTGTTAAAATATGTGAATGCATTGTAATTGAAAGGATACTGAAATTTTGCATGGCTATTCTGCATTTACTAAATGTACAACTTCAGTGCTAAGTACATGCAGCTGTATCTGTACGATCATGTTTCATCTTCTCATTCTTTCTCAGCTGCTAATCCCCTGCCAAGTTTCACTGCTGGCAGTTTTGTATAATATAGACTTGAAATCAGCATGCAGTTGGCAAAAATTACAGAAATGAGTTAAAGGATCCCAGTCCATTACTTATTTTTAAAGTGTCTGGACAATTTTCTTTCTCAAGTTAGTAGCACAAATCATCCCTTTTGTGTCTTGGGCTAGGTTTCTTTCAATTGCTGTTTCACAATATCAGTTTCACAACACTGAGGCAACAAAGTAGTCTGCCTTGGTGACAGGCATTGCTATCTGTTCACATTTCGTTTTAAATATTGCTGGAAAATTAGGGAGGAGGAGGGCTGCTGCAAAAATACATTGAAATGTCATTGCCATTGTATTAGACATGAGACTAACGTTTATCTTTGGCTATAATTGCAAGAATTCAATATGAGATGTAATCAATGAACCTTGATGTGACTTCAGAGGTCTCAAGGTTTTTCTTATCAAGGACATGAGAGCACTTGGGTTTTGTCACCTCACAGGGGCAGAAGAAAGAACTGAGGTGATGACCATAGGCTTAGGTGACTGGGATCATATCATTAAGTCAAAACTTTCAAAGGGGAGGTACTGCTGGAAAACACATTATCTGGCTGTTGTAGCTGGCCTGACCAAGGCCTTTGTCTCATGGCTTCCCAGAGCAAAAGAAAGCATGCTTTGCTGCCAGTGCCAGTGTCACAGGCTTGTAGTGGTGCACATTTGTAGCTGTCAGTATGTTTACTGCAAGGACCTCTTCATCCCTTGCAGTAAGCTGTGCTGGCCATTAGCAGCCTGCTGCTGCCACAGCCAAAGGACTTCCTGCCACTCCAAAGCACGGACATACGGTGATTTCTTTGTCTGCAGAAATTAAACTGATCATTTTCTCATTCTTTTTATTTACACAGGGAAACATTAGAAGTCACAAATATGAACAGTGCTGTGATGACAGTCATCTCTACTGCCTTCTTCGAGGTCTTTGATGTTTCAGTCCCAGATAAATTATTTCTTTGTCTGTTGTGTCTTCAAGTCAGTAAAACTTTGATCTACATTTAAGTTCATGTAGTCATGGCCTTTATTTACACAGTTCATATGTTAGGGAAGAAATGATTCTTCTGATCTTGAAGGCTCTGCCACTGGACTGTTAAAACTCAGAGCATATGTTCCTTATATGTCTGGCTCACAGAATGCAAGCAGACTCTCTGTTTCTTACCTCTGTTTGCTGCTTATTGTGGTTGGGTAGAATAAGTTTTAAAAGTGGCTTGGACAGAAATAAGGGTGATGTCTCAGTGTCCCACTGCTCTGTGAAGTGCAGGCTGGGCTGTGTCCAGACCTTTTGCCAGACTCTGCTGGCTTGTTTCTCTTCAGAGGGAAGAGACCTGGTTACTTAACCAGCTCCATCTCAGCACACCCTGCTCAGAGTTGCTTTCAAACCCTGTGTATCAAAATGTCTCTAGTATGGCAGCCACAATCAGACCTGGCAGATAGAGCTGGGTATCAGTGTGAGTGGGGACAGTCCCTCCCTGGGAAGTATGTCAAGGGTGGGTAAGTCTATCCAGACCCCAGAAAAAATGCAGGTCCCCCAGGTATCCCCCCCCAACTTCTCTGACTGAGCTGCATTGGGTCTCAGTCATGCCAGGATCTCCCACAGCTGTGCTCCTTTGCACACAGGGCATCAATGAGGTTTGAGAATGAGGATGAGAATGCTTGTAAGGCCCATCTGACAGAAGCCGACATTGTCAGGCTGGGGACAGCAGCACGTAACTACCTGCCGATAACAACACAAGGAGGTTTTTACAGCTAGTGGACCGAATTGCCATACTAGAGCAGGGTGTGGCTGTACATCAGCTCTGTCAAGACAGAATGCAGTTTTCAAGTTATGGTTCCTTGTTTCTGCCTCCTGTGCTAGAAGCTGCCATCTCTCTGTTTTGCCAGTAGCTGTTGCTGTAGCTGCTCTTAAACTGGATATGTTTACGATCTGAATCAGAAAATAGCAAACAAACCAGAAAGGTTGCCTTTAGAAAAGGTTCTAATTCACCAGGGAGGAAAGCATACCTTGGGATGGCTGACAAGATCATTACTGACAATTACATTTGCCACTCCCCAGCTGCAGAGATGAATATGAACAAGCTGAATATGAACCAGCACTGTTTACAGCAGAATTTGAAAGCAAATGACACACTGTCATTTGCAGTATTTCAGCAGCTCATCTGTCCATGCACAGAGGTCCTGAGCTGCCAGCCTCAGCCATGCTGCATATGCTCAGGAGTCAGTGCTCTTGGCAGAATTCGTTGGGATTTTAAGCAGGGTCATTGCACAACTCTAATTTAGACAAGCCATATAAGAAACAGAATAAACAAGACTGTGGGGACAGAAACTTTCAGGATGCTGAGACCAAGCTGCTGGGCTTAGAATTTGAACAGATCTGCTCCCAACAGATTAGTCATACGTAATGGGAATCCAGTTTGGATACAGAGATAACACAGATCAGAGTGTAGGATTTGACTGTGACACAGCTCATGATTCAGAAGGCTATAAAAGGAGAATATATGCATTCTGCAGTGCCAGTATTTGGAGGTTTATGCTCTCAAAATTTTCTGGGGTTTATGTAGTAAAAAAAAATCGCTGTGCATAAAAAAAACCAACCTAAACTAAGACAGACTAATAAGAAACATAAGTTTACTCAGCTTAAAATGAAGCAACGAAAGAGCTTTCTTCATACACCAATGCTTTAGGAAAAGCTAGAAATCCATGGCCTATTCTTGTAAATTCTTACTTGCAGCAAGTCCTTCCACATGTATATCTTAATTTCCTGTACTGCATTCTTCTTTATATACACATTGCCAGAAAACCCTCTACATCCTCTTCCCTTCTGAAAGTATTTTAAGGTGTCTTTCAGAATATCCAACAAAAATAAGATTGTTGAAAGTGAAATTTCACTTAATTTATTGCATATCCATTTTTCTTGATGGATCAAGTCACGTTAGATGCATGAGCTGACAGTTTGTCAGCTGTTCTTCATTTGATGGTGCTGTGAGCAGTTACGTAAAAGGATGACATATGGCTTTTGCAGCAACAAAAACCAGCAGGACCCTTGACTTGACATCTTAAAATATGTCTAATAGATGTCTGTTGCTATGTACATTATTTTATTTTTCAGCAGAAAAAAAAAATAAATAAAATAGGGCTTTGGATTTGTCTTTTTATCATCTTGCTACTTTTCTGTAATTGATAATTTCTAGAGTTGTAAAATAGCCACAATGAACCTATGCCTAGCAAGAACTTCAATGTCCTTATGTTGGTACTGTCTGCTTCTGATTTTGTCTCAATTTGTGCATAATTCTTTTAGTAAGATACTGTTCTGTGAATGAGCTTAGCAGGAGACACTGAATAAATACCATTAGCTTTCACTCTAAACAAAATAACTTTAGTAGCTTCAATAAATGTCCATCCTAATTCTGCTTTACAGTTGCTCCAAAATCATCCAGTTCATCATCAGCTACTCTGGGAGAACTCAGCAATATACAAAGGTTGCTCATGTTTGTACAGCGATATACAGAAATGTTTGAAACCAAATATATTTTAGGTGTCCCCAAAGAAAAAGTCTTGAACATAATTTGTTCAAAACCCAATACTTCTACCCAAAGGGTACCACTGCAGTCAGAGTAAAAACTCCCAATGACGTAAAGGAAGCCAAAATTTCACTTGTCTCCAAGAGTTTTCCAGAATCTTGTAAATGTGACTAGTGACAGCCCTTAGCACAGCAATCCACTGGCAGAAGGGTTCCTTCATTTAAAAATCTGGCTTTCTTTTGAATTCAAAATTAAAACTTCAAGGGAAAAGTCTGAGGAGAAAAACAAATTAGCTGAAATCAACATAAATATTTTGTACTGATAAGATATTTCATTTCAGGTTTGACTGCTATATGATCAATTTATACACTATAATCTGACATAAAAATTTAAAATGCACAGAAAAAATGATTAAAAGAGAGCAGACAGGATGTTTATACCTCATCAGAATCTTACAGGGCTTCTTTACCCAAACAACTATATGACAAACACTGCTAGAGATGTGATTACATTTCTGGTAGAAAATGGTTCCTGTAACTGTTTCTGCCTGGCTCTAATTAATAGTATTGCACAGTATACTTGTGAAAATGGTTGCTTCAGATTAGCTATGCCCTACACAGAAGATAACATGGATGTTTATGCTTCTTTTGCTTTGTCTTTTTCCCTGTGACAAAAGGGAAAGACAAAATGTCTTCCCATTTTTGATAAGGCATTGATAATAAAATGAAGTCTGTTGTACCTTTCCCATACTTGGATTTTTCTTGCAAGTTAGTAGGCTTTAGGAGCACTGGGCAAAAAGGAATGACAATGGTTACAGATCACAATAAAGATCACAAAAATTGCTGATTTACATAATTTCTAATTTTTTGTCACAAAGGAAAAGACAAATCTGAACAGGAGCTAAGTGTCATTTCTAACAGGATCTCACCTTCTTATTCACTTGTAGAACTGGGTTAATGACTACAACCTATTAACAAAATGCTTCAGCACCTCCTTATACACAATACAAGATTTAGTTTATATGAAAAACTGATTAATTCTTTTTTTTGACAAAACGGACAGCATACCATAGCAAATCAAGTGTGTTCATTTTTTGAGATGAAGAATTTCACTAACTTGGCAATTCAACAAGAGTTTATCCATTCTCACGCTCTCTTCTTTTTTTTCTCAAGATACTACAGGCCAATCCAAAAGTAATATCCATTGAATTAACACTAAGTTTGAAACTGCAAGACTGTAGGAATGTTGTTTGGAAGGACTCTCTTGAGATTATCTAGTCCAACCTCCTGCTCAAAGCAAGACTACTGCCAGCCTTTAATCAGGTCAGTTGTAGTGGTGTCTACCTGAGCCTTGGAAACCTCCAAGGATGGAGATGTCACTACTCCCCTCAGGTTCCAGTGACAGAGGAAGAGTGTTTAACAGAGGAAGCATCCACCAGCAGTCCATAACTTGACAGCTCAATGTTAGAACAGCCTTACTGAAAGCATAACCTGAGCTTATGTCTGCATCCTGAAGGCTGGAGGGAAAATAGGATAGTGCATTCACTCATTTTTATTGCTTCTTGCTCCTTCTTAAATTAGTTGCATGTTTACACTTTGGCTGGTTTATGTTTGGCTATAGCACTGTATTTTGGCTATTAGATGGTTATTTATGATCTGAACATAACTTCAGAGCTAATATTCTGTGGTCTGACTTTGGTGGAAGAAGAGAGGCTGTAGACATTTTACAGGTGATTCCAATGTTTTTTTGCATGGCAAAAAGTAAATTCTAAGAGATGGACATTCTGTTAGGAGCTAACATTATATAAAACACACTTTAAAGTACAGCAAATAAGACCTATTATTTTGTATTTTTTTTTAAAGTTGATTATGACTACCATGAAATCACTGGCACACCATTATAAGGTTAGCAGAAATGTGATCCTCAAAGCACATTCATGGCAGGAAAACTTGGAAACCCCATATGGCTTTGTGGCTGAAACACTGAATTGAGCAGACACAGGTTTTTATTCCCAGCTTTCTACTTGCCCACATTAGGCAAATAATTTCATCTGTTCCCCATCTGAAAAACAGAGTAAATGGCAGTGACCTACTTTATAAACTGCTTTGGTACTTATTGAATAAAAAAAAAAAAAAAAAAAAAAAAAAAAAAAAAAAAAGAGACTTTGCTGATACTAAATAACAGGCCTTATTAGAGGTGCTCCAAGTCTTCATACAAGAGGATTGTTCTGATTTAAATATGTTCCTTTAGAAAGTGATTGAGTTAAATCACTGCAATTTCTGTGGTATAGACAAGACCAAAGAAAAAATCTGAAGCAGTAAGTACAGGGGGAAGGGAATGTATTGATAGGTCAAGCACTGCAGAGCAAAATTCTCTGAAGCAAGCACTTCAGTCACAACCAGTTCTCATCAGCTTTCACCTCATCCTGCTTTAACTTTGGATCACACTGTGCAAAAAAGATGCAGCCCTTTTAACTGAAGCTCAACTACACGTTGCTCTGTGCTGCAATATAAACCATTCTTGTAACTTTCTGTAGATCATGAAGCCACAGAGCATAATTAAAAAGAGCTAAGGAACAACCTGTGCTAGACATGGACTTCCTAGTATATTTTGAAGCAGAGATGATTCATTTTGGCAGCAGTACAAAGCCTGAGGCGAGGGGGCAGAGGGAGAGAGGAGCAGGCTGTAGGGTGCTTAGCCTGAAGGATAGATGGTGTTGTCACTGTCATCCTTCCTCATAGTTTTGTCTGGAACAGCTTAAGAGCCTTTTCAGCAGAGCATGCTGAATCAACTCATTCTTGGCCAGCTCAGTTTGCTTTTTGCTGAGTTCAGTGCAGGCAAAGAGGAGGGTGTGACCACCACAGCCTCTTTATTCTGCAGACTTCCTAGCCCATTTGTCATGGTTTCTGCTACTTGGACCTAGTGAAAATAGATCTGTGTCCATTGTCTATTGTGAGTTGTGATAGTTGTAATTTTTATGCATGTTCTTAATGTGCGAAAAATCTTTTTAATTTACTACAATGCTTCTACATCCCCCTTATCTGACACATGCTATAAAAAAATTATTAGAGCTTAAAAATATTAATGTGAGCTTTTTTGACTGTAACAAGAAGAGGGAATAAGTGACATAGAATGCAATAGCCTATATTGATTAATTCAATCCTGGAAGACATTCTATTAGTTTGTGGGAAAAATGCATGTGTTTGCAGCAAACTTTAGGTGAGTCTGTAAGGATTCTGGTAAGAGTATTTTGATGCTTGTATCCAAGAAAAACAGTATCTAGCCAACCTGCTATCCTAACTGAAATCAATGGCATTTAGACTAAGAAGCACTGTACAGAGCACTAGATCTCTCTCTTTGAAACTTTGTTGCTAAGGCAAAGAGCAAGCCCAAGCTATGACATGGAATCCCCCTAAGTCCTTTATCTTTCCACAAGAAGACATGCCTGGGCCTAGTAACCAGAGCAGATGGTCCTTGCGTTCAGGTTAGACCATGAATTTTCTGTGTGATGGCAAGTTGTTTCACTTGTCTGTGCTCTAGAAATTGCTGTTATACAAATAAAGTATGGATAGTCAGAATTACAGTGTTAAAGGTGTAGGGCAATCTTAGCACTTTACCTGGCAATGACTGCTTTGAAGTATTAATACAATATGCCACACAACTTTCACTCATTAGACATATAGGATGATGACACACAGTATTTTCATGTATCTTTGCCTTATTTAGATAAAAATACCTTTCATTTTTCTGAAAGGCTCTTTAACACATCTCACAGGGACAAGATCCAGAACTTTAAAGTTGAGGTCTGGGCAAGAAAGGACTTTAGGCAGATGTTGCCTTGACTGGGCTCAGGGACCTTAGCAGGCATGATAATAGCATCCTTCCCCTTCACTGGAGTTGAACCACTTGGATCATGACTGTTGCTCTACAAAAGCTACACTGAGATTGCAATGGAGAAGTGGGTAGATTTTGCCTTTTTCTGTAATTTTGGAGTCTCCATATATCATCTCCTAGACCAATGAATGCCAAAATACTTAGAAAATCATACGGTAAGCTTGGGCTTATTAGCAAGATTTTCATTCATACTTTCCCATCTTTTGCAGCAAGACTAGAATGCAAGATATCATTGGAATTCAGACCTACGACCTTCTGAATATTCACAATGAACCAGCTTTGAAAGCATTATACACTTCAGTCTCAGGACAGCTTTTGTTGTCTTTGGTGTGGTACAATTACTAAAATAAGATGGTTGGAATGTTTTCCATGTACCAACACAGACTACCAACATCCTCACACAGCCCATGCATCTGACATTAAATCTACTTTCAGTTATGGTTTCAAACAAATTAATTGACAGATTTACAAAGCTGGTCCAAGTCTCAGATATGAATCTTTATTGTTCCAAATAATAGTTATTTATCTCATGCTTTGCTGGGGGAAGGGGAAATAGAAACATTTCTAAAACTTTGGCTTTCAAGACATCATAAAAATGCACTTCAATTTAGCTTCTCTTCTTTCAGTACTTAAAGAAAAAAGAGGTAAAAAGGAAGGAGTCAGGAGTTTATGTTACATATATCTTTAATATCATGTCATTAGTAAGAGTTTTAGAATGAAAAATAAGAACTAATATAATATTAAGGAGAAAAAATTACAAAGAATTTTGCATTTGTTGAATGATTAACACACACATTCAGATGAGTTAGAGAAATGGTTCTATTTTAGACATAAATAAGTTGCTTTATACCGCTCACATTAGGGGAAATTCTGGGTTTTAAATACAGGATTTCTGTCTCTCTGTAGGCATTTCCAATTGTCTATATTCTTCTTTCACAATTTTCTCAAGTGATACTTCCCTAATACTCTTCAGCTTCCTTCAAATATCGGATAAATTAGAATGGTGAGTAAATGTGCTGTGATGTTCTCTGATACCCAGACTCATATAGTAGTGTATATACTACCCCAAATCCTTCAAAATCTGAAAAAGTGCATAATGCTCCATAGAAGTATGTATCTGACCATTGTGTTAAGATTGAAAATTCCCCTAAACAAATTTGAGTTTCAGAGACCTGAAGGGATTTTTTGGAAATGTGAAAAAGAATCAGGACTCTACTAGTCAGGGAGATAAGACAGCTATATACTGATCAGCGATGCAGTGAGTGGCAATCTACTGTTTGAAAATTTAATTGGCAGGATAAGAGAATAAAAGATTAACTCAAACTATGAGGCTGTTTTAACATATGAAAAGTACCTTTTCTTAGGGTTTAATGAGTTTAACATCTGCCTGTAGCTTAACTGACATGGAGAGCTGAAGAGCTGGGCTTTCCTCACACTAAAGATGTTGCTGCAATTACATGCGTTTCCTGACATTTAAAATAGATGTTGCTGTAATTATGTGTAAGAGCTTTCGCTGAACTAAACTCAAATAAATTTAGGTTCTCTGTGAAAAAGAAGAAATACATATTGTCACAATTCATCGTAAATATGGGGACTTAGAATATACAAAGGAATGTGGGAATAACTCAGAAAGGTTGGGGTTTAGGAAATTAAAAGTAAGATGAGGTGTTATTTTCTTTATTTAGCTTCTTCACCCTTCACTTTGCCTTTAAATTTGTATCTCTCCATACTTAAAATATACATAAATATGATGCAGAGGGTGAAAGAAGTTATTAGAAAGGGGCCTGCAGTAGTTCTTACTGTAGGCTGAAAGGTATGCTACCACCCTTAAAAGTATTCTTTGTTCTGGTAAGGATTATTTGTTCTGGTTAAACAGAGCAAACAGTTACAATCTCAAGACTTCTGTGTCTGAGACTTATTTACATATCTGAGCAATATGTAAATGTGTTAATACACATTCTTATCTTGCACAGAAATTAGAAAAAAAAATGTTCCTTTCAACATAAAGCAGACAGTTCATGCACCTTTATGATTAAAATGCTAGGGACTACATAATTGAGTTAATATAATGAAATTGGTGTTAATATTTGCAAGTAAAATTACTTCCAGATGTTCTGTCTAGAAGACAGAAAACTAAGACCAGCAGCTCAGTAGTGTTTCTTTGTTAAAGAAGTTCAAGGTAAAACAGTGACATGTATTTTTGGGCTCATCTGACTTGCACTGTTAGGCTCATGCATGACAAGCTTGATTAAGGCACTGTCCTTGAAAAGCAGTTGTGCAACTGACTGAAAGTGGTTTGCACGGTTAATTCCTTCATCAGTAAGTGGTCAGTTATGCTCTTTGAGACTTGCAAGCCATTGTCCAAAATCTGAAAAGTTTTGGCTTAAATCACAGAGAACAAGGAAGATAGGCAATTTGTCAAAATGTATTATTTGTCCTACCTTGGCAAGCATTGAATTAATGCCCTCCCCCGATCCACAGAAATATCATCAGTCAAGGTCATTCTTTGCTTCTCAAGGCATGCTTCATAGTGCATGTAAAGTCAGCTCAGTTTTATAGCCTGACAAGTTTTTTAGGTTACAACAGCAAGATAAAATGAAATCATCAAATTAAAATTGCAAAATATAAAACCAATCTATTAAAGAATCAGTATATATATGCTGTCCATATTATAATATGTTGCTCATACGTTTAGAGTAGATACATGTATTTATGCTACACACAAATTACGTTTCGCAGTGCCAAAGATGATCAACTAATACAACATCTATTTCCTGTGATTTCGGTATCCAAAAGAAAGATGGCAAATATGCTGAAAGCAAAGGATTTATCTACTGGTGAGATTCATTAGTCTCTACAAACATGAATTTAAATTACCCAGGTGTAGAAAGGAAGCTATGATATAGAGCAGCAATAGTCCTGATCAGATCTGAAGAAAGGTATGAAATTTGTTTTGCAATCTTACATTTTATTTCACTGTATTTCTTTTGGAGCCAGTTGCTTATGCAATGTAGAGGTAAGTTGATTGGTCTAAATACTATCCAAATACTAAGACTGAGACATTATTTTCTTCAGAACTCTCCAGTGCAATATTTCTTTTTTCCAGAAACTGCCTTGGAAACATTTTTGTGACTCCTGGGTTCTTACTTACTCCTGTATGCACAGTAGAGAGGACTGTTGAAGCAATACAACATTTAAATTACTTTATCTGAGGATAGGGAAAATGCCTACTGATCACGTCCACATCATCTGACTCTGGAGGATGTTTAGTTTAGATAGTAGTTTGGGAAACTGTGATTAACTGTCTTTGGAAATACATTTTTCAGGAACTGTCACTGGCACACAGGCAATAAAGTAGTGTTGCACCTACTATATTTGCTGGAGGGAATAACTTAAATTTATGAGCTTACTAAAAACATGGTGCAGCATTTTCTAAAAAGGTGAGTATAATATAAATCTGACTGTTCAGACATAAAAGATCCCATAGCTATTTTTAAGATCTATGGGTTCCCTGTCATCGAAGACAGGCTGAGAAAGTTGGGGCTGTTCAGCCTGGGGAAGGGAAGACTGCATGGAAACCTCATAGCAGCCTTCCAGTATCTGAAGGGGGCCTATAGGGATGCCGCGGAGGGACTCTTCATTAGGGACTGTAGTGACAGGACAAGGGGTAATCAAACTTAA
>NDXB01010728.1:140148-160051 GCA_002631895.1 Agapornis roseicollis | reverse complement strand
TAAGGAAGAAATTCTTTCCTGTTAGGGTGGTGAGGCACTGGAATCGGTTGCCCAGGGAGGTTGTGAGTGCTCCACCCCTGGCAGTGTTCAAGGCCAGGTTGGATGAAGCCTTGGGTGACATGGTTTAGTGTGAGGTGTCCCTGCTTATGGCAGGGGGGTTGGAACTAGATGATCTTAAGGTCCTTTCCAACCCTAACTCTTCTATGATTCTATGATTCTATCATTACAGCAAAAAGCTGATTTATTCACTTCTGCCACTGTGACAGAAAATTGACAGGGATCATACAATAAGCTAGGCCCTAATGTCACTGCTGAGATTCTCTTACTCCTTCTGACAGCTGTGAGGGCCTTGGCAGTTCTGCCTGCTGGATTAGGGGAAGAGGAACAGCACCGCCATCACTGCTAGCCATCATGAATGAAAGCATACAGATGGTATTACTAGAGAGGCAGGGTGGGATGAACAGAAATAAAAAGGAGGAAGAGACTGAGTCACGCTGGATGCCATTACTGTACCAAGAAATGGTTATTCAGATATGCACTGGCTACAGAGAAAGCAAGCAGGATACTCTGTGGAAGGTCTTCTTGCCAGTTCCTTGCCATCTGGTGATTATTTAGGGAAGCAGTTATCCAGAGGTAGCTGTCAAATTGTGTCACTTTTGTCTGCTCCTCTTCTACAGGATTCTCATAAGGGTTGTGTGCTATGTGCTGGATATACCAACCACATGAGACTGTTGTTTCACAGCCACAGCCATGCTGAGACACACCAACAAGACTTGGCGTTGTTTTTACATTTGTTGATGGCTGAATTGTTTGTGCTGTTGTCATGTTACTGTCCTCTAGCAGCTGAAGTTTACTGTTGGTATTGTATGATTCTGCTGCTGGCAAAAGGATGACAGAGCAACTGGCAAGGGAAAAGAATAACTGAATGGTCTCTGATGACAGGGAGAAAGTGGTCCTTCTTCCACTGGTCTTTCATGCTCCCTTTCAGTAGGTTGCTGTATTGCCCTTAGAGACAAAAATAAGAGTGAAACTCTTTCATCTGTCACCTTGTAATCTGGAAATCTATACCTTCCAGTGGAGAAAAGCTTCCACAGTTGGTTAATAGCTGTGCTTTTATCTGTCCCTTTGTCTCACAGAACAGAAGCAATAATAAGCACCTAGGCTGAAAAAGATGTAACAGTCAGTGTTAGTAGTAGGGTAAAGGAAAACTAAGCTATTGGTGGTCTCCTGAGTCTGAAATGGTACAGTTACTGTCCCCTGGATTAGGAACAGATAGTGGCATTAACTGCAGATCCAGACAAGAGCTATGTGGTCAGTCAGGAGTCTGAAACAATGTAAGAGAAAGAGCTGAGAGCTGCAATAATTTTGTTAGCTCTTCGTAAGTGATGTACAAGAAGAGATTTAACAGGTCTTGCTCACTTCATTACTATACTTCCTTTGAGCAAGGTTCACGTGGAAACTCAGTATTAAGTCCCTTGTGTCAGGCCTGAGGTAGGTAAATGTATTTGTCACTTAGTTACAGTTGGAGAAAATAGAGCCATGAAAGGATGGTGGTCAAGGTCAGAAAAATCCTTGGTAGCACAGCCAAGAAAAATATTCAAAATAGACATCAAAGTAGCAATACTTTAAATACTGATGTCACAAAATGAACTGATTTTAGTAGTTAGTGAAAGATGTACAAAATCGTGACCAGAAAAAATCAAGGCAGCAGATAAATTTCAGCTGTACAATGGCTGCAATCTAGCTTGATGATTGCTCTGCCTTTTGTATTTAAATTGCAAACTCTTTGTAAACAGATTACCTTTTGGTTTTGGATCATATGGTGGATAGACAAAAAGATTCCCCAGTCCATAAGTACATGCTACAAGAAGAGAATTGATAACTGTCATGAATGTGACTAGACAGTGCAAGGCTGCTAGAAGAAACATCAGTATTCTTAGTTCTCGAAAAGAAACAATAAACTGTTATCACATGTTTTGGCAGAAAAAGGAGATTTAAGTGCACTTCTTCTCTTATATAATGTGTTTAACACCTAGGTTAAGATGTATTCTTAAGTTTTGTGGATCCAAAATACATTTTCAACAAAGTTCAGCTCTGTGTGAGGGAAGAAATTTTTAAACACATGTTCCATGGAAATCAATGCTGAAATTTATAGGTAAATGAGTACAAAAAATACTGAAGTAACAGTGTAACTAAAAGGCATACACTATGAAGTTAGAACTGACTATCAGCAAGATGGCAAAGCATTTCTACAGGTGAGACACCAGAAGATTTTCATCAGGTCCTAGGAAAAAAGAATGAAAAGGACCTCAGATTCTATATCCTAATTTAGTTGCTTGACTTCTCCATTACACACAGGAGTAAACAGGAAAGGATTATGGCTTAGGAGCAAGATTGTTTTCCCTTTCTCATAATGGAAAGAATGAATGGAAGATCAAGGTTGGGATAAGTCTTTCTACACAGAAGTACAAGACTGGGAGGATCTAGTTTGTATGCAGTATTAAAGTACTTTTGGCATGTTGTGTCAAGATCAGAAGCTATAGACTGTGTTATCTCTCATATTTATTCTGTTTGTGGATGATGATGCCTGGGTTATGTATTCAGGGGCATAGCAGATTCCTATCTCTAGCATGTTGAAAATTGTTGGTAATTCATGACACTGTTACAGGTTTTGTGCAACAAGGAAAATCCTTGGCTTGCAAAATCTGAGTATGTTCCCAAACAGAAGTTTCTTTGTATACAACAGTTGATGTTCCAAATGTTGCATGATGCTAATTTGAGGCCAAAGGCTTCTGTTTCATAACAAACCCTGGGTGCCGCTACTTACAACTTAGGGGAAACAGGCCCTCTGCAAACTGCTAAAAGTCTCATGTTACCCTCCAGAGCTGTACTTTAGTTAGACTCAGAAATAATCTGTGCAAAAGGTAACTGACTGTATTTCTGAGGTCTTCTGTAAATTTTATGCTTTTTACAAAAAGGTCAACGAACTCACATTGATTAAGCACAGAAGGATTTTTAAAAGCAGATCATAAAAAACCACAGATGTCAATCAGCATGTTCCAATACTGATTTCATAATTTAGTACTTCCATTAAGGTCTCGACATTGTGCATAAATCTAAATCTACATTGCATAGGAACAGTACCTAAAATTCTGGAGTGAGGCCTTGCAGGTGTTTTCTTTTTGCTGCTGCATCTGCCCTTGTCAAGGTAGAGTGCAGAAACATGCATCTGAAAGAGTAAAGTGAACTTAAGTTTCACAGGCAAATTGTAACTCATTACATTTGGATTTCAGCCAGTAATCAGGGTATAAATAGCCCTTATAGGTCATGCCATGTATTCTTTAATGACTAAATAGTGAGTGCTTAACACTTCCCATCTCATCCAAAAGTAACTCAAAACTTTGATAGAGCTGGCCTTACTCAAAAGGCAAAGTCATTCCTTAACAGGGATGGTGACAGCATTTGTCTGCGCTTTATTATTTCTTATACTGGTGCCTCCCACTGTCTTTGGATTTCATGTTTTGCCCTGTTTAGCTGCTTTCCAGAAAGCATTTCACCTCAGTGCACATGCACATTCCTCAGCACCCATTGCCACCCTGACATTTTGCCTTGAATTTCCCAAGTTTTCTTCTCCTTTAAGCCTTGTTGGAGCCTTGGCACTCTGGGAGAGGTGTCCCATAGGACCCTGTCAGGCTGAAAGGATGTGTATACACTCTTACCTCCTAGGTTTACTTTTATTAGAAGTTTGCATTTTCTTCTCTGTATCCTTTTCCAGCCACTTGCTATTTAAAGCTATACTCATCCTCTCTGTGACAAGTGTTTACTAAATTCATAAAGCTGCTTTCTTTTCTGTTTAGAGTATTTTAAAAGCATTGGTATTTGGGGAGTTGGGGGGGGGGGCGTTTGGTTTGCATTTTTTGTTTGCTTGTTTGTTTTCACATTAATGTGGGTTTATGGCAGAGAGGAATATTTGAAAGCTGTTGGAACAAGTCCAGAGGAGGGCCACAAAGATGATTGGGGGACTGGAGCATCTCCCATACAAAGACAGGCTGAGAGAGTTGGGGCTGTTCAGCCTGGGGAAGGGAAGACTGCGTGGAAACCTCATAGCAGCCTTCCAGTATCTGAAGGGGGCCTATAGGGATGCTGCGGAGGGACTCTTCATTAGGGACTGTAGTGACAGGACAAGGGGTAATGGGTTCTAACTTAAACAGGAGAGTCTTAGATTGGATATAAGGAAGAAATTCTTTCCTGTGAGGGTGGTGAGGCACTGGAATCGGTTGCCCAGGGAGGTTGTGAGTGCTCCACCCCTGGCAGTGTTCAAGGCCAGATTGGATGAAGCCTTGGGTGACATGGTTTAGTGTGAGGTGTCCCTGCTTATGGCAGGGGGGTTGGAACTAGATGATCTTAAGGTCTTTTCCAACCCTAACTATTCTATGATTCTATGATTACATAGTACATGCAGGTTACATTACCAACAACTGGTAATAATTTGGGTTCATTTCAACAGTCTGCTTCAGCATTTGCATGCAACTAATCTCATGCTGCTTGTTCAAAGCACATACTTTGCTCTCTTCTTCCCTGCATTTAGTAATATACTCAATTTGACAATAAGATTTGGTTTAGGAATCTTCCAGAAAACTATCTCTAATTTATAGTAGAGGGTTTAAACAAGTGTTAAATACTATTTTTTATGAAATTCAGAATTAATTTCTCTTTACATGTACATTCCTGAGTTGTACATTATAGGAGCATATTTAGAAGACCTGCTTATCCCAAAGGCACCCTACTTACAAGATAATAATGATGAAACTTTCTCACAACAACCTTCACTGAAAAACCCTCACACAGGTAGGTACAGTGTGGCATCTTGACAGACCACCTAAGTGACTCATTTAGTGTGACCTTGAGGCCATGTGCATACTGACACCATTCTGTAGTTACATGCAGCGAAAAGAGTTTCCTCTGGCTTTTGCTTCTGCAAGTCTAGGGGCAAAGACTTGTTCTAAACTGCCTGTCACACCGTTTAGCAAAGACTCGTAGGTCAGCAGCTGAACAAGTATGTAAGGCAAGAAAGAATCTGCTTCTGCTAGGAGGCATTTCTCACTCAACTAGTGCCTCGGATCAAAGCAGTGATCCCATCAAAGTGACTGCAAATAATCATTGCCGAAATGCTCAGTTAATGTTACACTTCGGGTATACATAAGCAAATTCAGAAAAACAAGGAATTTATTCAGCTAACGAGAAGCCCTTTGAACTGTGTGACTTCTACGTGCGTGGAGAATCACTCCAGACTGAAAACAGCCTTGTTAGCATAGTGACATTTCGTTTTCCTTCCCTCATCTCAGGTTAAATCAGCATTCAAACATGTAGGCTTGTTTAACGGCAGCAAAACCCTTCTGACAGCAACGCACTCCACTCTGTCCTTGTAGAACTGTGGGTCCCTTCCCTGCAGCTCGGGGTTTGAAAGCAAAACCAGCCCGCTGTGGTGGAGTGGAAATCTAGACCAAGAGTAAATTCTGCTTGGACCTCCCCAAGGTTCTGGTCATGTGATGTCTCCTGCCTTTCTTCTCTCTCCCAGCCTGCCGGGACGCAGCCGCAGCGGTCGGGGTGTGTGGATGTGCGTATGTGTAGTTACGGTGTGCTCCGCGGAGATCAGCGCTTCTGAGTAGTTACGGGGATGGAAAAGCGGCCATGGACGGGTGAAGCGACGCCTGCCAAGTGAGGGCAGCCCAGGGAAGGACACGTGCAGGCTGCAAGCAAGGATGCGCATTGAATTTCGAGCTAATCCCACAGACGAATGAGCAGGTAAGCTCGAGCACAGCAGCGACTTCCCGACGGCGAGGCACCGTGGGTAACTCAAACTTCCTCCTGTCCCATGTCTGCTCTCTCCCTGGAGGGCGCCGCCTGGGGTGTTTTATGGAACGGGGGCACACAGCACACACCAGGGTGCCGCGGCAATGCCCGGAGCCGGCACCACTTTGAGGAAGAGCTTCCCCGCGCCCTAGCTCCTCACGCGACTGCGGCTGCTTCCTGGAGACCCCGCCGCTCCCCTGCACGTGGGAAGGGCCCCGTGGGGGCGGGGACGCTCTCCCCCCCCCCCGGCGCCTCCGCCGGCTCCCTGCAGCGGCCCGTCCCGTCGGTCCGTCTGCGGGTGGCCGGTCCCGGGCCGCCCGGCCCTTCCCGTCACAGCCGGGTGCGGCGGGAGAGGGCGCGGTGCCGCCAACCGCCAACACCTGCGCGGGGGCGGGCGGGGCGGGACGCTGCACCTACAAGCGGCCGCCCCGCCCCTCGCCGCCTGTAGCCACCAATCGGTGGCTGCCTCTGTACGCCGGTTGCGCAGGCAGCGCTATTTGCGCAGCGGGTCAGAGTGCTGTTTCCCCCCAGTCCTCAGGAGCCCGATGTGACCCGCCAGAGAAAATGGCGGCGGCGGCGGGGAGTCGCACCTCGTCGTCGGGATTACCCTCGGGCGGCGGCGCGGAGGCGGCCGCCGCCGCCGCCTGCGGAAGCCTGAAGGGCGGCGCGGTTGCCGGCAGCGTTGCTGGGAGCGGCGGGGGGCTCTTGCAGGAGGCGGGCGGCGGCTGCCGAGAGCAGCGCTCCGACTGGAGACGGAAGCAGCTGCGTAAAGTGCGGAGCGTGGAGCTGGACCGGCTGCCGGAGGCGCCCCTCTTCCTCGCCACCGCCCCGGCCGCCGCCTCCTCCTCCGCCTCCTCCTCGCCGGAGACCCCCGAAACGCTGCTGCTCCACTACCTGCCCGGGCCGCCGCGTTCCAGCCCCGCCAGCCCGGCTGCTTCTCCTAGCCGCTGCGCCGAGCTCCTGGAGCTGCTGACGGTGGGGAGCCCGGCGGGGACCAACCCCGCCGCGGAGCGGAGGATGGAACCGTCCCCTCCCGGGAGGTAAGGGCACACTGGGGGGAACTGAAGCGGTGTGCGGAGCTCGACCCCGAGCGCTGGCGGTGACAGCAGTGGCGGCGCGGCTGTTTCCGCGGGGGGAGCTGAGGATGGGCTTCGGCGCACCGTTCCCCGTGGCGGGTCGGCTGCGGAGAGCAGGGCTGGGGCACAGGGGCACTCGGTGCGGTGTTAGGGTGCCCGCAGCTGTCAGCGGCGGCGGCTGCGCGGAGCCTGGTAGCCGGAGGAGCGGGTCGGGCTGCGCGGCGTCCGAGCTGCGGGGGGTGGCGTATGTGTTTGCGGGGGGTGCTTTTGTGTTTGACTCCTACAGGAGCTCCGAAAAGCTTTGAAGTGTGAGTTGGGGTGGTGACGGAGCTCGGGCCGGATGTGTCAGCTATTGAGTGTCGGGGCGAGCGCAGCCCATGAGGTCTGCCGCAGCTCCGCCGTGCGGGACAGGGCGCGGACTGTGCTCCTGCCGCCTTCGGTGCTCACCGGGCACCTGGCCGCTTCTTCCACCTTCCCAGCGGTTCGCTGCACGAAGTTACGGGTTTGCTTTTTTTGTGGTGATGTTATTATTAAAGGACGTTTCCGAATTCCTAATTATGATTTGTAGCATCGTGGTACTTCAGAACAGATTTTTTTTAATCTTTATGAAAGGGGGGAGCTGGAGGAGGGAAGAGATCCTTTCAAACATCCACTCATTTCTCCAAGAGAATGTAATTCTGTGGTGGTTTCCTCTAGACTATGCATTCCAGTGGATTAATTTAGTGCCTTGGTGTTTGTAGCCCCTATTTGCCTTCCGTAGGTAATATTTGATAAAGTCCATTTTCTTGAGGTTTTATAGAACTATTCCTATTCTATCTATTTGACATGTGTAGAAGTATGCTGGATGAAAGCAAAGTCATGTCCGTGGTGAAGCAGTTTGAGTACTTCAGAATACTTTCTGCTTTAACGTGCAGTTGATAGGTCTAGCTGGTACATGTGTGGAAAGGCACTGCAGTGGTGATGGTGTAATTTTAATGTGAACTTGACAAATTCATATGGGTTTCTTTTAAGGTTTTGTATGATGTGGACTACATAGTTTAAGAAGGTAGTATCAACATCCGAGGACCTGTTTTAGTGCTGCCTTATAGTTTGTGTGCCCAATTATTTAAACTCCTTAAGAAATCTAGTTTCAGCTTGGATGCATGACTTGTGTATTCTTTTCAGTTGTACCTTACATCAGGTAAACCTCAAGGATATTTTTTTAAAGGTTGACTTGTCTTGGGACTACTGTAATAATAACTGTTTTGTGGAATAATATTCCATTTAGATGAATTCCAAGCAATTCAGATGGATTTGGGTCTATTTCTAGACAGTATAAAAATACTTAACACAGTGCAGTTGTAACAGGTAAGAAATATCTCTGTAGTTAGAGGATTAGTGAGAAATCTTGTGGGAGGGAGGATAAAGTTTTAATTTTAGTTTATTACTCGTCTTTTTATGACACTTAGCACCATCTTTGTCTCTATCAAGTAGTGAAATTATAATGTACTGTATCTCATATTAAAGTTGTAACCAGTTTCATTACTTTCAAAGAAAATAAGAATTGGTGTCGGGATGTGTTTAAAATAAATCAGGGCCTTATAGTGGTAGCAAGTGAGAGTTAGGTTTGATATTAGAGGTTCAGGGAGGTCAATATATATTGTGTTGATGCTGAAACACTTGAGTCTGTCCTTGCTAGTCAGTTCCACAGCAGCAGTGACAGAGGAGCTGTAGACTTTTTTCCTTTCCCATGGACAGTTTTGCTTACTTTTAAGTACCTGCCTTTGGAGTGTGTGTACAAGTTAACCTTTCTTCTAAATGCTCTCTGACATTCTGACTGGAAACGTTAACAACTCATAGAAAATACTAAATGCCAAGTGCTTTTTTCTCTAGTATTTTAATAAGATGGTCTACTTTGAATTTATCGTAAGTACAGTTGAAAGTACATGGCAACATTAATAATCATTATTCTTAAGAAATATCCTATAAATGCTCGAGTATCTCGGTAATTCTGTATGTCATGTTACCAGTAAACAGATGTTACATAAATACTGCTTTGTCTGGCTCTGTCAAGAATTTAAAACATCTCTCTGCCCTTATTGTGATATTAGTTGACTTGCTCTAGCCAAAGGAAGGAGGTTTAATTTTTCTGTAAGTGTATTAGACATTATATTTCTACGTGAAGTTGTTGCCCAGACTTTTATTAAGAAGCAAACTGAAGGGCATAATCAAAATGTGGAGGTTTTCTGATCTGGTTTAAAATACAGTAGTGGTACTTTCCTGTAACTATCTACCGTTAGTTAAGATACTGCGCTTGCTCTGAAGTCCCCCTACCAGTCTCCCTGGTGTTACAGTTACTTTCAATTTAAACAGACTTTCTGTTTGTGTTTATGCTAGAAGACCTGCATGAGCCTCAAAATGAAGCTAAGAAAGGAAACTGACTCTGCTGTTAAGTTCCAAATATAAATATTACCTTTTTTTCTTTACTCCCTTAAGCATTCTACTTGTTAACAGCAGACAGCAAATATTTTCACTAAAAGCTGTGAAGGTTGTAAGTTATCTTTCTGTATCACTGTAAGGAGGAGATGGTAGTTTTGCTAGGAATTGCAGCTTCAACATGAAGCACTTCAGACCTTTTATTCCATATCTGTAGTTACAGTATGTTGATTTGGTTTATATTAAAAGATTCAAATAGTGAGATCAGTTATAACTGTAGTGTGATTTCTTGTAACTTGAGGGAAATCCAAGAAGGCAAAATGCACCTCCTTCTCTGCAGCCTTAACAATGTTCTTTTAAAACATTCATACCCTGTAAGTGATATTTATTTGTGTCTGAAATTGGTGTAGGTGACTTTACATCTGTAATTACAGGATTAGTTATACTGCCATGACCATGTTTTTATAAAAAATTAAAAGCAGGAAATCCTGCAGTTGATCTCAGCATAGAGTAACTGTGTGGTTTGTGTAAAAATTAAGTGTTTGAATTTGAAAATGTATATACTAGATATGGCAGATTTGTTACAGTTCTGCTGCAAGACAATCCTGACAGATATTTATACTGTATTTTCTGCAGTTCCTGTTTGATACTTGCTAGAAACACCGAAGATACACGGTGAAACTGGAGTTTTGACTATATGGGCAAGTGTACTAGTAAAAGCTTATCAGTTTTAGCTCTGTTGATCATTTTGTACACTTTCTGTGACTTTCAGAGGAGGGCACAAATGCTTTAAAAGAGCATTGGACTGGGCAGTGGAATGAGAAGAGAGAACATGTACAGTGAAAGTACAGTGTAGCCAGAGTTTGGGGGGTGGTGTTGTTTTTTTTGTTGTTGTACTCAAATGATGGTGACTTTGTGTTGTCCAAAATGCAGCTAGGGTAAAAAGTGCAGCTTGTTACTGACCTTTGGTATTCCTAGCTAAGGTAAAATATTTTGTATTTTAAACAAGTCCATAATGCTCCATCTTTTTAACTGGCTACTTAAATAACCCACCGATTTGCCTGCTGGATACAGCTGTGAGAGAAAATTCTTTTCCCACCTCTTCTGTGCTCTGTAGCTTGAGAGTACTTTTGGAAGAGGGTCACCCTCTACTGTGTCTGATTTTTATCACTCTTGGTTATTGCAAGTGGTAGGGTTCTGCTTAAATGGTCTGATCTGTTATGGCAGTTTCTTTGTTCCTGTGCAAAGTAAATAGATTGTAACTAACTAATCTGGAGCTTTCTGTCTCATTGGATTTACTGATACTAAAGATTCAGTCTCCACTGTCAGTCAGTGGAGTCTAAGTACTGCTCAGTGCAATACCTGTGTGCAGACATGCGCATTTGTGCCTTACCCAAAGGTCAAACATGTAGAGCATGAGACTTGAAGATCAGTTTTTCCTTCTGTGTGATAGATTTGAGCTTCATGGGATCTTTCAGTGTGCTGATACACTTGTTTTGAAGTTGGAGTAAAGGTGATGGTGCTGCTGTAGAAAAGCTTCTCCTCGTGCAAAAGAGAGGCTGGAGTGGAAACAAGCTGCTGGGGGTGGGGTGGCTGTGGGAATGCTTCTGTTGGCTTTCACAGGCTTCCAGTATTGGTGAAACTTGGCTTAAGCTTGTTTAAAATAGAAATTATACGTTGGCACGTAGCTGTTCTTTAAACAAACTTGTAAAGCTTGTTTTCAGCAGCAGTAGTGATAAGAGAATGGATCTGGTTTGAGTTTGAGTTTCTAATGCTAATCTCTATGTTCTTGGAGGAATCTCTGCAAAGACCATAAGGTCATCTTATTTTACTTTTTATCTGCTCTCACTTAAAACTCCAGAATTACTGTTTATTCTTTTGCTGAAGGCAAAGTGGACAGAAAGGCTTTAAAAGGGCTTCATAACTTGTGTCTAGCTGACTAGGAGAAGATGGTTAAGTCGAAAGTTGCTTTCTGCTGCTTCCCTCCCTTTTTATCTTTACCCGGAGGCTGAATGTGTTGCCTGCAGGATGCTTCCAATTTCCTGTCTTACTATGCTGCAGAACTGGAGAAACCTGAGCAGTGATGAATAGTCTTGATTATTTTTTTGTCTGAGAGAGATGTTTAGGAGCTTTTTGTTATTGCTTGTTTGTTCCTTAGTTTCTGGGGGGGTTGGGTGTATTTTTTTTCTTGGCTTTTGGTGGTTAGCTTTTTTTGGTGGTGGGGTGGTTTGTCTAGGTTTTTTTGAATCTTGGCTGAAAAATGTCCTGAAATAAGAGCAGTGCTATTTACTTGGTACTTAAGAGCCATTTGAAATTGGGATTTGTTTACCTTCTGTCTGGAAAGGGATGAAGCACTTCTCAAATTTTCCTAATAAAAGCTGATACAGCCATAACATTCTGTCAGAAAATTGGACACTTCTTATCAAAATGTATAGTGCTTAGCATCTAATGACTGAGATTTGAAGGTGTTTGCAAAAAGGGATGTGTTTGGGTTTTTTTTTTAATTTTTTGAATTCAAAATGTCATTGAGTGTTCCTATTTCTCTGCTGTGAGATTAAACAGGAAATCAAGTCAGTCTACCTTTGTTTCATAGTATCTCCACATATATCCTTTGTGTCCCGAAAGTGTTAACTATTTACGTCATTCATGGAAATATAATACTGTTTGTTCTCATCTCTGTTATCCTAATATTCAAATTTGTAGTGAAATGGCTGCTAATTTACTTAAAATGATAGGTGACTACAAGTCTTCTGTAGTACTTCTCATCAGTAGATTTTGCACTGCCATTGATACTGCAGTTCCTTGTAATTTACACAGAGGCACTGTGGAAGATGGGAGTGCTGGAAAAATGAATGGTGTCTGCTAGACCACACTGACATCAACCACATCTGACATCTTGTTTTCTAAGCTCTTTCATCCTTTTCTTGAGCATCCAGTCATCTTGCTTTTGAGCAAACTGTAATTAGTCTTTTCTCAGCTGTCAGCAGTGATGATCAGGTCCTTTTGTGAGCTGGTAAGTTAACCCTCAAAGGTGTGCAAATAATACTCCTTGTTTCAGCCCATAGATATGCATTTCATTTCACTAGTTATTTCTGTCAAATAAAATCCTCTTAAACCCAGGTGGGTTTTTTATATGTTCTATCTGACTATCGTGCTTGTGTCTTCAGGATTATTCTTTTCGGCTACTGAAAAGTCTTTGTGTAGGTATTTTAAGTGTTGAAGAAATAAATTTGTAATTATACCAAATTGATAACGTTTTTTTTGTTTTGTTTTTAAATTAATTGTTATTACCCATTGTACTGCCAATAAATGCCTGNTTCTGTCAAATAAAATCCTCTTAAACCCAGGTGGGTTTTTTATATGTTCTATCTGACTATCGTGCTTGTGTCTTCAGGATTATTCTTTTCGGCTACTGAAAAGTCTTTGTGTAGGTATTTTAAGTGTTGAAGAAATAAATTTGTAATTATACCAAATTGATAACGTTTTTTTTGTTTGTTTTGTTTTTAAATTAATTGTTACTACCCANTTTTTATATGTTCTATCTGACTATCGTGCTTGTGTCTTCAGGATTATTCTTTTCGGCTACTGAAAAGTCTTTGTGTAGGTATTTTAAGTGTTGAAGAAATAAATTTGTAATTATACCAAATTGATAACGTTTTTTTTGTTTTGTTTTTAAATTAATTGTTATTACCCATTGTACTGCCAATAAATGCCTGCAGAGTTTCATTTTCTTAATTCTTTGTGTTTTCTAAAAGCAGTGCTTCAAAGCTCAGTGAATAATAGTATCTCCTGATTACCCTCAGGTAATATTTAACTGTTCTGCATCTGGAGAGGCATACAAAATGTGTGGTGAAACTTGTAGTGACCTCCAGTTTGCAGTTCATGTAGAGTTTATTGAGCTTGTCAGATTAATACATTTTAGCAGGCAAGTGTTTTGTTTATTGTCATGGTTAAGACAATATTCTAATTGCTTTGGATTATGACAGTACCTAAATTTCTGGTTGCTGAATCTGTACTTTGAAAACTCATGTAAGTCAGTGAGTTTTCTCAATTTATCAATAATTTATGTTTTTTTTTTTTTTTTCCTAAGTTCTTACATACTTTTGGATTGTGGAGTTGCTAGGTATGATAATATTCCTTTTGATATTTTTCTCTTGTTGCAAGTTTTAACTTTACCACCATATATGTAATCAGTATTTTAAATGTTCCCATAAAATACATCTGAAATAAGTTTATTTCAGTAAATACTTCTACATATGTCTAGCTTATGACTAAAGACTTGTTTGCTTAATGTATGAAAATATTGCACTTGTCACTAGCATGGAGGCCCACTGGAGTAGTGCTAATGCGTTCTTAAAACTTTTGGAAAGGATCTCCCATATTAAAGATTTGTATTGCTTACTGATTTTGTTGGATTATTCCTATAAATAAAACACAGGTGGTGGCTCTTATAGTTGTGTCAAGTTGTTAGGCAGTTCAGACTTGAAATGGAGATGTGAACAGCTGGTTTTTAAAAGGAGTGGAGCTGGATAGAATTTCTCTTAGAACTGTACTAAGATGCAGAAGTTTATTTCTAAAAGTTATTTCAGTAATGCCTGCATATAGTTTCAGAACATGAACTCTTCTGTAAATATAGGATGGACATTAATTTCTTGGGTTTTTAACTGTCAGTTGTGCATTTATTCTGTAAGCTCAATATGGTAGATTTCCTGATCTCTGCAGGCACATCGGATGCCCCAGCCTGTAGAAAGTGCCTGGGCACTGCAGTCTGTAATAGGTTTTCCATGGTAAGTGTGAAAACTAGCTCTTCCTTACTGCCCAGCAAACACAGCCTGGTTCTTCAGTGCCTGCCCAGCAGTGGTGGCTGCTAGCTTCTGGCAAGTTCACTGTAAGGAGCACAATGAACTTTCCCTTTGAATCGCTAAGGTTATAGTTAGGGTTTTGTGCAATGGGATGTTCTGCTCCACACAGCCTTGTTCACTCCTTCTTCTAACATGTTCCTAAAACCAAGTGTTCCAGTTTCTTTCCCCAACAAGAATTTGGAACTACATGTTTCTTATCCCTCACAGCGTCTCTTGTGAGGAAGAGCTGGGGTACATGAAGAAGGGGACTTAGACATGAGATTGTTCTCTGTATGTGTTTTAAGCCAGTATTGCAGGAAGAGGGAAGGAAAGGAGCTCCTGCTCCCTCTTGCCTTGTGTATTAGAAGGCATAAAACAAAACTCCTTAAGCCACACAGACCTCTAGCAGAGAGCAATGCAGATAGTTTTCAGGGTTGTTGTTTTAGAGCTGTGGTTTACTGAACTGATACAGAAGTGATTGGCAGAATGATCTATTTGGTTTCTCTCATTGTGAAGAGACATACAGACTGATGTTCAGACTGCATTTTTTTTCTTTTTATGGAAAGAAGGCAGGTAATCCCCATCAGGAAGCTGAATAATAAAATTTTTTGGATTAAACTAAGATGTCTTCCATCTGTTCAAAGTCGTAAGGTGCTTTCATGTAAGGATGCATTCAGTGTTGTAAACGTGCATATACGGAATCTCTCGGCGAGCAGAGTGAGGAGAAATAGTAATGGCTGGCAAAGTGTTTGGCTTGGGTGATACAGGGCAATTTAGAATTGCTCCAGTGGGTTACAGGGATGTCATGTCTGACCATGGCTTTTGGATTCTGCTGCAGGTCAGCATGCCTCCATTCACAGTGGTTACTCTTATCAGTCATTTCAGCTCTGTGGTTGATAGTGAAGGATTAAGCTTTTTGGACGAAACCTTTTCTTTGTGTAGTTGCTTTAGAGCCAGGTGTGTTCAAGTGATTCACTTGGGAATTGAAAACCAGGGGAAAGAGTTAGAAAGTAGATCAGTAAAATATACAAATGTGAACAGTTCCCTTGTACATGCGGTGCTCATCATTTCGGCCCAAAAGAATTCTCAGGCCAAGCTTTGTTTCTGTCTGCAAAAGGGAAGTTTGGGTTTGCAGACTGCACTCCTAAACTCTGGTACAAATTCTCTTCACAGTGGAAGCTGGACTTCCCTTTCTGAAGGGGAAAAAAAGTTGTTGAAAGGGTTTAAGCTGAAAGTTGCCCTATGTGATGTCCATGAGAAAGGTCTTGATAACCTTATTCAAATGTTTACTGTCTGTACCTAATACATCAATGGCAGTAACTTTCCTGGACTATGGCTCTTGTGATACTCTCTCCATTTTTTTAATTATTCTTTTTTTTTTTTACTGATAACATCATAAACCTTTATGAAAACCCTGGCTTTTCTCATCTTTAACCAAATCTCTCCCCTATTTTCTTAAACAGTTTCATTAGTTTAATATCATTAAATGTTTGTATTTCTGTACTCAGGGTATAATTTTTCTTGGTCTTGAAATAACATTATTTACATTGAAAACTTGGAAGTATAGGTTAGTTCTTTCTGAAGTTATGTATACTTTTGGGAATAGAGTTACTCTTTCTTCAATTTTGTCTTTTAAGCATGTGGTTAAGTTCCAGCATGTTCAGGTACAATGGTAAACCATCTTATCCTGGTAAATATGCTGAAGTGTATAATTCACCTTAGTATCTCAGCAGAAAATTAGTATGCTTTACTGTTTGCTTGTTCAGACTTGCTGAGCTGCATGTTTGTGGCAGAATTTTACAGTTCTGCCACTAGGGAGGATGCCCAGCAAAATCAAGTGGGGAAGGACAATTGCTTCCGCATTTTGAAATCAGCTATGTGTGAATTGTGTTGCTGTATTTTAAAACCAACTGCAAAGGGAATATAGGTCCAGTGTAGAACCGTGGAAGGCAAGGCTGCAGGGGAGAGCATATCCAGTGCTTCTGGCTTCCTTTCAGCCCATAGGGTGGACTGCTGAGTTGCTAACAAGGGGAAGTAGTGGGAAATGTGCCAGCTTCTACCACATAGACAAAGTTCCATAGGAGCTTCATCAGAATGGGTCTCTGGCTTTTTCTGGACTTGCAGGTTTGTTTTTTTTTAAAGGGTTTCTTTCTAGGCAGCAGTTTATCTGTATGCATAAGTATTTCCACTGTCTTCAAAGTACTCACATGTGCATAAGTAGTTGAGACCTAAATAACCATAAATAGCTGGGACTTAAATATAGGTTTTAGTCTTGTGATTGAACCTCTAAATAACCCCTTATGCAGTGGTGGAGCCTTTTAGGCTTTTTTGGTATTCTTTGTAAGCAGGTAATTTCTTGTGTATTTATCTCATTTGCAGTATTGGTGCCTTAGGCTGAGTAGGTGGAACTATTCCAAATTGGGTTTTGTTCAGAATATGAATCCCAGTTTAGAGGAAAACCAGAACCTGGTTTACCACTATGCCCACCTTGGAGTTGCATGTGATTTGCAGGGCTCTGAGAGAAGCTTCTCTGCTCACCAACTCTGAAGCCTCTGGCAGCAGGCAGTAGTAGCATAAAACATGTTGCACTCACAATGACTATGTAAGTGCCGTGCAGTCTTAGAGGGGAAAAAGAAGGATACAGGGTACAGTATGTGTTACAAACTGCAAGACTTCCTGGTTCAAACAGGATCTCTACATACAAATGCATGTTTGAATTTAGATAGGTTTGATACTCTTAGGTTGCTTCTGCCTAGGCCATGCTAATAGTGTTTTGGTACCTGCTGATTTGTGAAATACCTAAAAATGATGAGTTTCTGTTGATTCAAAGGATGTAACAGTGAAAACTGTCAAAAGTATGGTGTTTTTTTTCCTCTAATACACCCAGGACCTTTTTAATTATAAATAGCTATACTTAAGGACCCAGAAGATTTTGAAAATAATTTGTTTCTTCTGTGACTCAAGAAATAATTTATCTTTGTTCTAATTAATGTTCGTAAGGGGTAGACTACTGAATACATTTGTCTTCTCTGGTTGCCATTGGTACAAAATGTACTGTAAGTTTCTGTGATTGTAGAACCAAACCAGCTACATATCTCCCTCATTTACAGTCCACTTAGTTAGTGGGTGAACTGAGTTGCAACAAAGCCAAAAAACACATGGAGGACTGATTTATGCAGTAGCAACATATTTAGCTCTGTGAAACATGGTTCTGTCTAAAAGCTCTACTGGTTATACTAGTTGGGACCAGCTGTGCTCTGTCTCCCCTCTGTGGGAAAAATGCAGCACATGTTATGGGAGCTAGTACCTTAAGGAAACAGGCTCTTTAAGTATTCTCAGTTAATCTCTAGGGAAGACACCATTGCCTCTGGATTTCAGAACACTTTCTTGTGCAGCAAATGTGATGACAAATACATTTGTGGTTTATTAGAGACACAAAGGAAGCCTGTGGATTTTGCCTTAAAGAAAACTTTAAAACTGTTTTTTTTCCCTTGAAACCACAAATAATTAGTGCATAATCATAAATGGAGTCAAAGTTTTCATTGTAGTTATAATTGTGTTGTCATTTGTCAGTAGAAGTCAGTCTATCCAATTTTTCCTCTAGTTTCTTTGCAATAACTTTCAAAAAATAAAATATTGTATGCAGAACTTGTTCCCTTCACCTCTTATTCCCCACCCAAGTACACTTTAGAGAACCAACATTTCACTTTCTCTTCTGAAGGCCCAGTGTCTGCTTTGTTGCATTTCTGAGCCTTATTGTGGCAAGGTCTGCATTTTGCTACCTAAAAGGAAATAGGAAATGAGGCAATATGCGTCCTTTCCATGTTCAAATAAATGGCATGTTTTTATAGCTGGGAGGGGATAAAGCTGGCTCTCACAAGGGAAGTGGTTAGTGTAGCTGGTTCTTACCATGGTGACTTTTGATAAGGATTTGTTGGGTTATTGTATACTTCTTTGCTGCTGCTAAAATAATCTGTAATTGCAGCATTTAAAACGTTGGAGTCTTTTAGTTTAACTCTTCCTTCAGAAGCTGCGAATGGGCAGTCAGAATTGAAAGCTGCTTTTCCATATTCATACACAAGCTGTGTGTAGAAATTTGTGTAGATGCGGCTGGCTGGCTTAACCCAGACATATTAAGCAAGTAGGAAAGAAGGCTGTCTTTTGAAACTGTTGATCTTTCCTATCTGCAGTGTTCAAAGAGCTACAGTTTGGGTCCTGTATCTGAATGTTCACCTAGTATTTGTTGCTAGAAATATGACTGAAGCTGACTATGCAAATGTTTTAGTCTTCCAGGGTAGGATTACATGACAGTATGTTCTTTGCTGGTCCTGTGCAGTCTGGATTGAATTCGGCCTTGTTCTAACTGTTTCAAAGGCATGTCTTCCTCTGACATCTGTGTGGACATGGAACTCCCAACACCACAGTCATAGGTTGCCTGTCAGTTTAATGTAGCAATTAATTTAACAGGTGACATTAGTCTTCTGTTTTACAGTCAGGTCAGTTCCAGTACACAGTATAAGATTAACTTGTTGAAAAAGGCATTTCCATAAACAGTCCATTAGTAAGACACAAGGGCATGACTTGTGTCACACATGGACTTTTCCCCAACTGTAGTTCCAACAGTGTTTCCTGGAAGCTAGTCTTTATTTCTGGTCTCTTACATAAGTGATATAGTTTCATAGTGATTTGAAAAGCACTTACACACCTTTTTAAACAATTATGACTGCTTTCTCTGTTACTGTCCCATTCTTAAGAGGCTGCTTCTGTGATGTAAGTCCCCATGGTAAGAAGTAAAATGGGTCTGAAGTCTTTTGTGATATCAAATGTCAGCTTAGTCTTTGAATTTTTAATCAAAATTTAATAAGGAGTTTACTTGTGTGTTAGAGAAAAGCTTTTTACTTCCTCTTAGACGTTTGTAAAGATCTCTCAGAATAGCATTCTTCTCATTGACCTTAATTAAGATCAGCATATTGAGAATGTGTTTCAGTAATGTAAGATGTCTAAAATGTCTTACAAGTTTCACAAGTACTAACAAGATCATGTGTTGATTTGACATAAGATGCCTTTTGTAATTTCTCAATATATGGCAGTGCCATTAAAGTGGAACACCTTCCAGAATTGTAAGAGGTGTGGATTTTTTTTCTGCTTTTTTCATTCTTTCCAAGTACATTGTATAGCAGAGTAGAGAAGATGAAATTTGATTACAAATCTCTAATAATTAGACATATTCTGTGGTAGATTTCTTACTGTGTCATGTTAACGCAAGTTGTTTGTAACTAAGGGTGAAAGTCCATTCAGAAGAGTTGTAACACAGCAGGGTGTTCATAAATGGAACTGGAAACTAGTGCAGCTGCCACCCTGGTCAGACTGCTTAGCAGGTCACCTGTTTAACTTGTTGCTGCCTTATCTGCTCATATGCTGAAGCACAGCTGATGAATAAAAGCTTTCTTGGTAGAACCCCAGGGAACTACTTCAGATTCAGTTGTTGTTATGGAGGAAACATCTTTCACCCAAAGGAAATCAGCAACAAGGGGGTTAATTTCCCTTCAGGTTGGTTCAGTGAAATCTGGCAATCTCATTTCCCATACTTTCATGACTATTTCACTACTAGAAATTACTAGATGTTACTTTACTGCTTCAAGTCACAGTCTGAGTTTGTTTCCTATATTTGTGTTGGTTAAAAACAAAACAAAAAGAACTCACAAAAAAAAAAAAAAA
>NDXB01010728.1:119307-140082 GCA_002631895.1 Agapornis roseicollis | reverse complement strand
AAAACCCAACCCAAGCCAAAAAAAAAAAAAACCAAACAAAAACAAAAAAAACCCCAAACAAACAAAAAAAACCCACTCTGCTTTAGATTACTACTGATTTGTGCATGGATTCTGATTTTAATTCCTCAAGTAGGTGGTGGAAGTGTGGAAAACATGCAACTGACAGAGATTTCACTATGACTTTCTGGAAAAAACACCTATGATACTTTTGGAGGAAAGCTTTATAAGGCAGACTTGACAATTTGGTATTTCCAAATAAGAACAAATGAGCTTGAAGAAAATTAGCTCTTCATTTAATTTAATTTTGAGTAAGACAGTTACAGCTGCTTGCAAATAAGTCAGTTTAAAAATTGTGTATTGGTCTAAGTCTAGTACTAGACCACTAGAGTGAGCCACTAATAATTTACTTCAGAAGAAAGAAAAAAATAAAGCCATTCATATAGACACTCTTTTGAGCTGTGCATGTTTAGATTTTTTACAGTGTGAAGGTACTTTAACCTAAATGAGTGTACAGAGAGTTACAGGAATCAGTTCAAACAGAAATGAATTGTGCTTCACCAAATGCAAAAAACCCAGAAAAGTCAAAAAAAAGATTTTGGTGAGTTGGGCCTCACCTGTATCTTAAGTACATGCTGGTATTTGAATAGGATCACAAACCAAGCCAAAACTCCTAGCTAGCAACTTCTTTGTTTGGCTTTTTTGTTTTGTTTTTTTTATATCCAGTTGTATTCTTACTCAATGTTGTCTCATTTTCCTCATGATTAGGCTTTTTTCAAAGTAACTCATATTCCTTATTCAGTGTTTTTTAATACTGGACTTTTAAAACACGTTCTAGTCTTCTGTTCTTGCATTCTAGATTTATATAGAATTTCCATCTGAATGTTCATACAAAAAAAAGACACTTGAAGTTATGCAAATTTTGATTACATTGAAATAAATAGTTTGGAATTTCTCTTGCTAGCACTAGATTTATATTTTTTGGAGATGAGTGCATTTTCTTTTTGCTTTACTGTGCCCTCTTTGATTAGAATTGCTCATACAGAAAGTGAATGTTGGGCTTTAAATACAACTGAAATGTGGAATTAGGTACTTAAATGTGAAGCCTAAATTTGGTACCATCTTAGGCTTTTTTTTTCTTTTTTCTTTTTTTTTTTTTAAATTGCTCCAACTGATGCTTCCATATGAATTGGGAAGCTTTTGTAATGTGAAGGCAGGAAGGAGAGCCATCCAGAACAGCAGTCACTGATAATCTTTCCACTTCAGAAATGTGCTGCTGTTGTTTTTCTGAAGCCAGCAATGGGAGCAAATTAGCAGAAGAGTATGTTAGCCAGTTTGCTCAAGTGATGTGGTTTATTCTGACTTTTCTTAGGATTGAGTGCACATATTATGCAATGCTATTTGCATTATTAATTTGAAGTTGGAAGCTGTTAAGAATCTTCTAAGTATAATGCCAGGATTTTACTTTTCTTTTGCTTGAGATGCTTTTTTAAGTGTTTTTGAAGAGACACTGGTTTGGCCTTTGTCTACCAATTTGAAAACCAGTAGGATTTTTTTAAGGTTGTCATTCTAATGGACCAGAATTTATTGTTGCATGAAGAAATTACCTGTTTGAACAGAAACACAAGATCTGGTCAATGTTTGTATAACCTTCCCTTAGACCACTGATAGAAAATTTACCGGAAAAGCTCCAGAAACCAGATTAATATACACTTGAAAGCACACATTCACATAGTCCCTTTCTTATTTTAGGACATCATGGCGGTCAAAACTACAGTAAAATCTTCCAGAGAAACTGGTAATAGATGGAAGAAAAAAATGCAGCAGGAATATATGCATTAGTTTCAGAAATTTGTTAAAACTGCAGTGCAGAAAGACAGGCCTTTGAACCTGTTGTAAGATAAAATGCCTTCCTAGCCAACCTCCATAAGTTGTACTCTGTGTTGGTAGGGGTTTGTGTCTGGCAGTGAGATATGGGGAGGAAAAGAGACAGGTCTTGGCATTACTGAAACTCTGGAGCTGGTTCAGCATTGTTATTTATGGCCTATTCTGGGTTTGCTTTTGTTGTACATGTATGTTTCAAGTATTTTCCATTTGTTGTTCTTCACTGTGCGAAACAGCATGATCAAAGTTAAGGAAAAAACATTTCTGTAGTTAGGTTCTGTACTAGAACCTGGATCTTGGGAAGGGGGGTTCTGATATTGGAATGAATGCTAATTTAAATAAAGATGGTTTTGTAGATGCAAAACCATGTAGATGGCTTTCAAACATAACATTAAAAAAATAAAGCACATTCTTTCTTAATTATACTGATATCTAGGTGAAATACTGTTGTTTAAAACCCCTTAAATTTATGTAATAATTTTGAAATGTGTCTACTACCAATTCAGTCCTGCACTTTCAGTATTTTTGGAATGGTTTCTTAAGGTTTTAGAATCAGATAAATTGTATAATTACGCAGTTTGTTTTCATTGAAAATGTAAAAACCCTAACCTGCAGCATGAAATTTTCTATCAGATAACCATTTGCATTGTGTCTCATACATGAGTTAGAAAGGTTTCCTAGATACACGGGGATAAAATCACACACAATATTTGCTATGAAGTAGGAAATCTGGAAGCCACTTTTAAAGAATAGAGGTTTAAAAAAGCAGGAAACAAATATAAAAACTCCAGATAACCAACTTGCTTCACACATTGATCGTATTTTTTGTTGGCAGCACTTTAATGCATAGGCTACTTTTCATGCTCAGCTTTGTTCTCAGTAAGAATATTGCTTTTAAGTTAATACTGTTACATAGATGTGAACACCTCTCTTTGCTTATTGGGTCCTCATCTGAAGGGAATATGGTATGCTGTTGTATGGATGAGAGATACACATGTCCTGTGGATGTGTAGGTAGTTTACTGTTTAATGCACTGTGAAATTGGAGCTAGTAAATTGCAAATGGAACAGCCAGCTGCCACTTACAGAGTAACATCTCTCAAATTAGCTAATGTTTTCTTTGCTGTACTGCTTCCAACTAGATGTATTATATGTGCATGACACAAGACCCCTTTTCCTGTAAAGAGGATAATTTTATATGATAAATATTTGCGTTTTGTGAACTGTAAAATGACTCCCCTTAAAGGCAGTTTGTTGAGTTTGTTGCTTCTTGATGAACTTTTAAAAATAATGCTGTAAAAGCCTGCTGACAAGTGTCTTATACTTTTTTTAGCTTAACTCATGCAGCTTAATCTTTAGTCGATGGTGACTTTGCTGTGGATGAAGTTACATGAAGTAACTAACCAACTGGTTACTGCAGAGAATGGACCCAGTGAGTGCATTCTGCAGTGCAAGGAAACAAAGTCCTGATCTGCACTGAAATGCTTCCTGTTGTGTTCTTAAGGGCTCTGTGGCAGTAAATTGTTTATTACTTAAATTGTCTGAAGAGAAGGTGAATTGTGACAGATTGTGTAGTGTAGTGAAGTTAGTTCTATGCTGATCATATCTATTAAGTTTATTTGACAATTATGTACTTTAAATTGAGTCAACACTGTACTGTGCTGTTCATAACAATTCTGTGCAAAGATCATGTAAGACTGTCACAGGCATTTCCCTTTTTATAACTGTTGAAACAAACACCTGTATTTCTACATTGTCTATTCTGACTCTTTGAATATAATGATCCATCAGAAAAGAATCACTTTGTGAAACATGCTGAGATGTTAGAACAGTGCTTGAAAATCATTTCTGTTTTCCAGATTTCTGCTTCCCATTAACTGAGATTATTAACAAAATTTTTTTTTTTTTTTTTGCATGGTACACCAGGAAAGAGAAGGGTTTTTTCTTAGCCAGATAAAAGAACCTTAAAGCATGCAGCTAAGTTCTGCAAAGTATCTTTTCATTCTCCACTTCCGCAAGGGAAGGAGAACTTATGAAGCTGCCTTTAACTTCTGTTAGTAACTATCTTTGTCTTCATGCTGTTTGTGTTACAGCAAACATAATTTGAAAATCCTGTCTTTTTGTATTTATGTTGCAGAGAGAGCATGAGACTGTGTCTGTTTTTGACTAATGTCTGCTCTTGTTCTGTCTAGGCCTTGGGAAGAGATTGCCTATTTTTGTTGATGCCTTGAGGAATGTGAGGATGTTTTTTTGTTTTGTTTATCTTTAATCCTGCTGTCAGCTTTCCTTCACAGTGTGTTAATAAAACACTATCAGCATTGAGGTATGATAATCTCTTCATGTGTGTCTGTTACATATCGAAAAAGAGACAGTCATTTTGATAGCTTTGCAAAGCAGGAAATTGCGGACTTCTTGCACTTTGTCAGAAACTTCAATGCCTAGAGCAGGAAGAACTGCTGAGATCCCTAAGAACATGTTCCAACATACAAACACAGTGCTTCTGTTTTAGCTTCGCTGTTTGTGAGGAAATGTTTGGCTGAACACTTTTTTTTCCTTAATAGTTTTGTATTGATAATTAAGTTTAGTAATTGATAATTATCTTGGTATCTGTTTTGGTATGACTTGCAAGTCATTTTTCAACAAGCCAAGGTGTGATTAGACCTTAATTCTAAGAATTCATTACTAGTTTAATTACCTCAGGGAAAGCCTTCATGAAATGAACTTGTCTGCCTTTTTCCTATGTTCTGGGCTGTACGTATGTGATAATACTGACAGATCTGTTTGTTGAATGTCTGGTTGCATGGCCACCTTCTCTCAGAGGTTTAGCATAAACTGTAGTTGTATGGTTTCTCCTTGCTCCCTCCCCCAAAGGTCAAGCAGGTCATTTGGGATTTTCCATTTGCCAGTTCGATTTGAGTGAAGCTTACTGAGTACATTAAGAATTTTGTGGCAATATCAGGTGTCCTAATCTTAAGTACTATTTCTCTCCCTCCTCATCAGTCTCTTTTCCCAGAGGGGGCAGAAGTGTTATGGAAAGCAAAGATAGTAGATTATACATACTGCTAGGAAATGCTGTGTAACTCACAGTAATATATTGGAGTCTGTTGTTCTCTGCATTAGGAGAATTATTTGGGGTTTATAATTTAAATGCAACTGTATGTAGTGCATTTCTTGTGTAAGGTTTTTCTAAATGTTGAAACAGTGGGATTTCTTGAGTATTCTTATTAATGACATGTAATTAAGGGTATGCAATGTCTTCTACATAGAGAAGGCAAGTATCTTCTTAAGATAAACTTATTCATTGGAAAAAGTAAGGAAAGCAAAGGCTGTACTTTGTGTATCAATTAGTTTTCTTGGTACTTGGAAGGGTACCCAAGTACCCTCCTCCTTCTTGACTTAGCTGCAGGAGTGGATTAGATGATTACAGGGTTTTTTTATCTTGCCTCAGGATTTCAAAATAAAGGAGGAAGCTCAAAGTGTGTGTGTGTCTTTATGGGAATTCTTTTAAGTTACTGTACTTGTAGGCCTTTAATATTTCAGTTTTGTAACAGTGAGTTTTGTTCCCTGACCTACATTTGTACAAAAGCTGGCAAGTAAATTGAAATAAACAATGTGCATTTACTACTAAAGTAACTTCTGTTAGTTTCAGTTGTTTTTTTCCCCTGAGGTCAGCCCAGCTTCTTTTAAACATATCTGGTTACTTCATGTTACATACCTTTGGTTTCTAGAGTGCAGACTGTCTACAAACGAGCAGATGAGAGCTTGCATCAGATAAAAAAAACAGTTGGGTTAATTCACATAGTCATCCTCCTCCAATTCCTCCCTGGAGCAACACACTGTTGGTGAACATGGGGAAGAATCTAGAGGAAGAGGTTTCTCAGGTTGTTCCTGTGGTTTTACTACAGCATGCACAGGCAGTTGCTGTTTGACATAGGATACCTGGCTGGGTGGACTTCTGGTTTGCTGTTGTAGAGATGCTTTTACAAGGAGATCCTGTGGAGTGACAGACTATGCAGCTGGGAGCCTTGTAAATGCACAAGGGTCTGCAGCTGCCTGTAGGCAATAAGCTCTGTTCTTACATTTGTCTTTGAGTCACACTGCTGTGCTTTCTTTCTCTCCTGAAAATATAGTGGTTTATTCCTATCATAAATAGGAAACAAAGGAAGTAGTTACTTTTGTTTGTTTGTTTTTTTTTAATAGGTTGATCTCAAAAAAATATTATTTGCTTTCAGAGTGTTAAGCTTTCCAATTCATAGAATAATAGAATGGCTTGGGTTGGAAAGGGCCCTAAGATCATTTAGTTCCAGCCCCCCCACCATGAGCAGGGACACTTCACACTAGACCATGTTGCCCAAGACTCTGTCTTACCTGGCCTTGAGCTCTGCCAGGGATGGAGCATTCACATCATCTTTGGGCAACCTGTGCCAGTGCCTCACTGCCTTCACAGTGAAGAACTTCTTATATCTAACCTAAACTTCTCCTGTTTAAGCCCATTACCCCTTGTCCTTTTGCTACATATCTAATCTCATGGCTGCAGGACATAACCACTGCTAACTTGCTGAGTAAATTCAGGTTGAGGAACAAACTTCAGATTTTGGGGTCTCCAGATTTGGGTTCCTTCTTCTGCAGCTTCATTTTAGTAACAAAACTTTCTTCATCCTATGAAACTCTAGTATCCAGTGTGGTAAATTTCACTGCACATGGTCATCTCCTCTACTGGAATAACTTTGTTATCACAGCATGAGTACTGTTAAAATGGAACACCTTTCTATTATGTGTTAGAAGACTGACTGAAGCTCGTTCATCAGCAATGCCATCGTGTCTATTTTTTTGGGGAATTGGTGTAAGACCATGTTATGATTGTACTGGAGATAAAATCCAATTAATCAGTTTTCCATTTTCTTCTTGCCAACTTCAAATTTCAGAATGTGTGGTGTTGGTTTTAGAGGTTTTTGTTTTGTTTGTTTGGGTTTTTTTGTTTCTTTGTTTTTAAGTCAGAGCCATATCAGCAGGGAGGTGTAGAAATTAATAATTGAGGTGGAGAGCTGGAACTCTTCAAACTGACATTGCTGCTGAGAAGATGATATATGGAACTGTTTCAACAGGTTACCGGTTAAGGTGACTTCTAGCCACTCCTTCCTCTGTAGTGACACATATAGCTGTTCATTCAGAAGCTAGGTATTTAAGTTACCTAATATGTTTGCAGGCTTGTTACAATGCCAGTTCTAATGTTAGTACTTGATCTAAGAATATTCTAGCAGCAAATTCAAGTTTCTGCTTGCATGTAAATATTTTATGGACCATTTATTAATTTTTTTAAATACCGTGGTAGTGGGGTTTTTTTGTTTTTTTGGGGTTGGTTTTTGGGTTGGTTTTTTTTTTTGATGCTTAAAAGCATCTTACTCTATGTAACATAAGTATTTATGGCTGAAATTTAGGTCCATAACCAAACTGGAAAACCTAAAGTACCCACAACAACTGTAACTTGGCTTTTCTTTAATGGATGTGGAATGGCACATGCGAGAGTTACAAGAAATTCTGTTTGGATGTCTTCCTCAAGTGGGTTCACTATTAGATGAATACTCTAAAAAAACTGTTAACTTTTTTGCTTTTCATTCCTCATAGATTTTGACAGTTGCTTAGTAAAGAAACAAAAAAAAAATGGCAGTTTTTATTTCATCTGCGTTGCTCCTAGAATAAATTTTCAATAATTATTATGAAGCTGCAGTTTTACAAATGTTATGTATCTCGTGGTTTCCCAGCATTCCCTGAGATTCAGTTCAGCTATTGTTAAAGACTGTATTACAATGTGCTACTCGTTCTATGATTCTGTAATGCTAAATATCTCTTGTCACATACTGCTAGTAGATTTGAAGTGTTTAGAACTTTGTTGCAGACTGCTGTGAGCCGATTAATGTTGCAAAAACAAAAATGCAGTACTTGTCATTCTTCTGTTTTATGATCTAGTTCAACTCTGGCCTGTAAAGTAGACACTGTGTCTAATTTCACTTTTGTTGTATGAGTACATCATTTGGAATATTGAAAATATTATTGGAGCATTAAAAATATAATTGTCAGCTTTACTTGGGTTTTAGTTAAAATTCAACATTCCTATTCAGTTGATTTTGTGTTTTCTGATGAGCCAATTAGGAAAAATGTTGTATCTTGTGTGTGTTCATGAGATTTTAAGAAATGAATTGCACAGTGTTTTTCCTTATTAGCTTAACTTTAGTATTTCCTAATGTATTGAACATTAGGAAGTTGAACTTAAAAACTGCCGTCAGGAAGTAGTTATTTTGAACTGAACTACAGAAAAAACAAAGCTTTCCATTGAGGCTTATGTTCAAAATCTGCTTCTTTCATGTGGTAGCTAGCTCTATGCCAACAATATATCATTTCTTAACTGTGCCTCTTTCCTGAAAAGTGGAGCACAGCAGTCCTCATGAGTCTAAATGCATGTCACACACTGCTGTAACTGCATTGCATTTTGTCACTGGCACTAGAATTGAGTTTAAGGATGGCATTTTTACAGTAGCATGGTCTAACTGCATGTTTGCACACTCCACCCAGTGTTGAATGCTGTGTTACATCAGTTGCACTGACAGGGCTAGGCGGTAAGTTGAAAACTGGTCTGCCGTGGGAGTCAAGGGCTGCAATTGTGTTAATATCCCCCTAGAGCCAGGTGAGTGTGGCTCTAAGCATGACCATGTTTCCTACCTTTTGTTGTATTTGAATTGTCTGAAATAAAAGACTGCTGGGGGCAGCATTAAAGTTTAATATGTTGGCAAATACAGGCAATGGGTAAAACACATGTGTGAATTTAAACAGTGTTCCTGTTAAAGTTCCCTTGTGTGGAAGGATACATGTGATATGCTTGCAGCAGCATCCAGAGTTGTTCTGCTTTTGAAACTTGACAGAGGTATAGAAGTACTGTCCTGTACATATGGCTTTTGTAGGAGGCTGTCTGCTTAACATGTGGATTTCTAGGATGTTAATGTATTTCTGGCAACAAAATTTGCAATGAAGTACATTCATTTTATGATCCCTTCATAAATGGGACACTTGTACCAGAGACTGACACAGTTTTAAGTGCTTTTCCTGTATTACTTTAACTTCCCCTGCAGGTCCTTTTTTTATAAAAATTAGAGAAAATAAACAGTTTCTGAGGACAGTGGCAATACATGTGGAACTCTGGTGGTACTTTACAAAACCAAAGACATGCATGGATAATTTGAATAAAATATCTGCTGTTCAGGACCAAAGCTTCTGTTGAGTTGTTTTACTTAAAATGCAAAAATGTTTTCAGTTCCACTGCTGCCTGTATCATGCTCACTAATTCCTAATGATCATAGAATTAGCTAGGTTGGAAAAGACCTTTAAGATTATCGAGTCCAGCTGTTACCCCAAGACTGTTGTGGTGGTGGTGGTAGTGACAACTAGGAAGCAGAGAAATGTAAGCAAAATATTTGTAATATGGCTTTCCCTTATTTCAGATTACTTCAGGATGGGCGTGTTGGTTGGATTTTGTTTTGGGATTGTTTTTTGGTTTGCTTTTGGGGTTTTTTTGGTGGGTTTTTTTGTTTTTAGGGAGGCATGTTAAGAAATGTAGAAAAATAGTAGTTGGGACAAGGAAGTGCTTTCACTTGCTGCCAGTGGAATTCTGTGCACAAGATTTCAAGGGTTAAATGTAGATGAATGATATGTAGCTACGTAAGTTATGCTATTAGTGTCCAAATCTGATTAGTGATGAAAGACACCTTAAGAAAAAAGAAGTGGGTGTTGATACTTGACTCTTTGTTTCTATGTTCAACAACAGGCATTCCTGAAACAGGGACCCACATATTTCTCCAGGGTTTATAGGTTAGTTATATTTCACAAGTTCTGTAAAAATTAGCAAGGCTTTTCTATACTAAGGTGTCATTTTAAAATGAAAAATAGTCTGCAGATCAAGAAGTTTGAAAACCATGCTGTGAATTTGGGCTTGGTAAGAAAGTATTCTATAGAAAACTTAATTTCTTGTCATTTTAACTTCATTATGGTCTTGCTTCTCATGTGTCATAGTGAAATGTCACCTTCCATATGAATGATAGGAGGTTTCTCTGTTGTTTATACAACTGTTTCAAATATGTATCATGCAAAGTTTTAGAAAACTCTGGAAATTCTTAGCATGTATGTGTAACTAAATGATTGTTCGGCCTATCAAAGCTGGTTTTAACAATTTTAATCTTGACATGCTGGATGAAGTTGTCTTTCTGTTTACCTTAGTGTTGGTTTTTAATGAAGTTGCTGTTACAAACACATAAGTACATTCTTATGTACTTATGGTATCTTCTGGTATCAAGGCGGCAGTACCACTGCTTTCACTACATTGTAAAGTTCAGATAAGCATTGACATTTCATGATAGCCTTACCACATGTTTTATATCCATTTTTAAAATTAGTGCTTTTGGGTGGGGACAGAATGATGAAGCAAGGAAACGTTGTCATTGCTACACATGAATATGTAGGCATTGTGAACTTCACATGGGACTATCCTAGTATTCTTCCCTGTACTGGGAATATTCATGAAAGGGCCTTGCTGTTGTTTCAGATTTCTCTGTGTAGGTTTATTGATAACATCAGAATTACAGAGAACTGCTTGGTTAAATTTTAAAACTTGATTTATGGAGTGTAAACTCTATTGTGGACTTCAGATGGATGCTTGAGGGGTAGCATTGGTGAGCTTCCATGAGTAGTCTGTGAAAATCTAGTGTGTTAGTATTGCACAATGAACACAATTTTTGTCTTTTGGGCTATGTGGGAGAGCAATTTAAATATCTGAAAGCACACCTTTCTGTTAATGTTTGTCTGTTTTTCCTTTGAAGCCATGGACTTTGCAGCTATCTCAGCTGAAACATTGCTTGAGGGTACTGCACAAATGGTTAATAACCATTTCCTCTCTTCCCCTTCAGGGTCGTTTAGCATGGATGGATTGCATGGCAATTCTTAGCCAAATTTTAATTGCATTGCTTGCTGTTTCACAGCTTGGTGTCTTTCTGGCTGTTCTGCTTTGACTAAGTTAATCAAAAAGCTTGCGTGGCCCCAGACTTATTCTATAAGCTACCTTAGAAACTGTAGAAAGAGTTGGTTGTAGGTCATATCAACTGAATTAAAATTAATATCACTGGTCTTCAGTAGTAACTGATAACTGATCAGTGGTAACTGATAACTGGTCAACAGCAAACAGGAAATCAGAACCTGTTAGGTTGAATGCTGACAGCCGATTTCTGATGAAATAAGAAATTTAAATAGGCAGATACTTCTTTTAAACTATCTAGTATCATGCACTTGTACTAAATATTCTGTTCCATTTCTGATGATTGTATTAAATATTTAAAACAAGTGCCAACTAAAGCAAAAGTCTAATTTTAAGAGCATCATTGTAATCCTGTTTAAGTTCCCTTTTCAAGTGAATCCAGTATGTGTGAGAGATTTTTGTCATTGAAAACATGTCTCCTCTGCCTGAAGTATACGTACATCTCTCTATTAGTCTGTTCCAGATGATTATCTTGCAGATACACTTGGCCTACATCTCACTGAAAATACTTTGGTGCTTATCTTATAACCAGTGCTGTTGAGTACAGGTCTCTCACTAAGCAAGTAAATGTTTTTTTTAAAAAAAAATCATACTTATTTAGTAGCTTCAGTAATGTAAGATTACTTCATCTTCTAAAACAATGGTTGTTTCTTTCTTTGTGCTTGTGAGGATAAATGAAAAAGCTTTCTTACAAGTCACTTTAATGTGATACCTGTCTGTGGCAATAATGAAAACTACTTGAGTGCTGCTCTTGATGTTTTTGAAATGAGTGTGTTTGAGATTTTTGACAGTTTCAATTGTTCAACTTCTTACAGTTTTTTGAACTCCCTTGTATGTCCATAAAACTTGGGTACCAAGGTTGCCTGTGCTTATTCCTGTCCATAAGTTCCATGGGTTTCCAATTTTTTTTTTCCTCCTTCCTGAATGATCCATTTCAATCAGGAAAAGATGACATTGGTAAATTTAGCTGTTCTGATTCAACAGTAGCATATGAAAGTTTGAGTTGTTACAGTTGTAACTCCCTCCTAGCCAAACCCCATATAGTTATCCTGGGGAGGAGATCTCGCAGCCGGGTTAAGAACTGGAATTGCTCTTTGGTTCTGCTGTGCTGCTGATTAGAAAGCACAGTGGAAGATTTAACTCTCTAGGTAAAGGGAAAACTTTGATTCCTTTTTAATAGCAGTAAGAAATGGTTCATCATTCTGCCAAACATACAGTTTGCATGGTCTAGTTCTATTAATTTTAAAATATTATCACTTATTTTCAATGTATTTTGTGGCCTCAAAGTCCTGCATGAGTTTAGAGACAGATTTGTTCCCACTATTATGTAAGAACATATACCAGAATGTTCAAATAATGCAATATGGGGAGATGGGAAATACCAATGTAGATTTGGGGTTGTAGTGTGGGTTTTATTTTGTCCTGTTGGTCATGTCTTAATCTTTACATACTTCCTTAGATACAGGATTGGTTTCAGTGTTCAAAGCGATGTAGTGGCATAATCAATTATATTTTATGAATTTTTACAAAATAATAACTACACAATCTTGCACCTGAAAAGCATGGGGATCCTAGAAAGTGCTGTCCTTGAATCAGGAAGTACGATTTCATTTCAAAAATAAATGCAAGAAATGAAAAGTAGCCAAAACATTGAAAGAATTGAAGTCACCATCCCCAGCTTCCCTATAGCATTGACTTTACTTGAATACAAAATGATATTTGACTTCTTGTGGGAAAGTGTAGTGTTTTTCTGTGTATTTATTTTTCAGTTACTGTTTTGCCTTTAATGATTACTGATGACAGAGGTCTTGAGAACGTGGGAAGTGTGGTCAAACTGGGATGCAGAGAGCTGGTTTGTAGAGCTCTACAAACTGAGCACTATTCTAGCAAGGAGAGAGATGACAGTGCTTGGTGGCTCACAAAACTTGCTGAGGGTTGGCAGTAATCTGGGAAATCAGTGGCATAACAAATCTGAAGATAGTAAAGGCATTTTTTTCACTACCCATGTCTGTTTAAAGCTTTGCACGTTGTCAAATAATGTTAGTCTTTCACGAAGCTGGACTTAGTAGGACCACATGTATGAATAGATTAAAAATAAATTGTTTTGTTAAGATTGTTTCATAGGATAATATAAAATGACATTCAGTTAACCCAATAGCTTTTACTTTTTACATTCTCCCTCCAATACTGTCTAAATGCTCAATACTGCTTCTGTTTGCTGTTGCATATATTAGCATGTTTTGCATAAGCATAGTATCTATCTATATGATTTCATACACATGCATCTTTCTGGATGTACCTAATGCTATTTTTATGTGTTTTGGTGGGGTGCCCATTGTTTGTGAAACTGTTTTTTTCCCAGGTGCTTGCATATGGGAGATTATTTTGTGCTTAGGAGTCTGGGAGGGAATGGCTCAACTGAAACTTGTGCACAAAGCCTTTCTGATCAAATGCTGTTCACATGTAACATAGTGTCCTTTCTCAAATCCTGGTGAACAAGCTGGAGCTCTTCTAGGCAATGGCTCTAGTGTTAAGCTTTCAAACTGCTATTGAATATGTCTGCAATTAGTATGTCAATTCTTAAGCAAATACTGAAGATACCCCCTTTTCCTTTATCTGGGCTCCCTTTGAAGGAGTGTGTACTCACTGCATTTTAACTCTATGTAATTTATAATTAATATCAAGAATTGAATTTCTAAAGAAGCATGTGTTACTACAAATTAAAAACCTAAGCTCATTGTTAAAGTGAGATATGAATGCAGCAGAATGTTTTTTCTCTAAATAAAATCTCAGTAATACACTGAGGATGATAAAAGGTATTTGTTAAGGAATAGTATGTATACTTACTCTCCTGTAATTGGATTCCTTGCTTTGTTATCACAGACCTATATGGTTATTATGCTTGCTATAACATTGATTTTTAAATTATTTTTATTTTTATGTTATCTCACTCAATACTACCTCCTCATCAGATAAGATTCCTGCAGTTAGTTTCTGTCTGTGCTATGGATTTTGAAGAAGCTGAAAGAGGACTTACTGAAACTATAGCCATTTTTAGCCATATGCTTGCAGAAGTTTTGAATGCCTTTTCCTGTCATTTTTTGTCATGCTAGCTTGCTGTTATCTTACATAAATAAACATTTGTAATAGTAGCTGCCATTGTTAAAGTGGGTGTAGTTACTGTATGCTTGGACTGTGGCTAGATTAGTTGACAGATATCACAGGAAAGTCTCCTTGTTGCACAGGGAGATCATGCTCTCTCCATGTACGCAGAGGACTTGACAGGACAGGAACGGTTTGAGTAGTTCTCTATTGAGCAGACATTCATCTCTTTAGCAAGCTTTAATGTTTATTTAGTACAGCTTGTTATTCCTGTGTTAGAAGAAAACATTAATTATATTAATTCCCAGAGTAACTCAGATTGGTAAATATATGGACAAGAAATATGAAGAGATTTATAAACAAAGTAGAGCATAAGCTTAAAAAAGATCAGTACCAAGCAACAAAACCAGACACAGAATATATATAAACCCCAAAATGGGATGATTAGCATATTAGGATCCTGCTTTGTAAGTCCTAAACGCTACTTCAGGATAACTGATAGATAATAATAATGCAAACCTTTTCGGTGTGAAAGTGAAGAGCTTGGGAGATCATGTAACTCCTATTTTTATATCCTGAAAATGCCATAATGTGTATACACATACACTCACACTTATACACATGTACATACGCACATACACACACACTCACATGCGCTAACACACACTGTTTCAGATGTCTGGTAACCTTCTTAGGAAACATGCAGAAGTCAAGTCCATTTCATTAACTTTGCAGCAAGCATCTGTTTCAAATAATGGCTAGTATTTATTGGCATGTTTTGTAGGGCTCATTTTCAGCGGCTATTGAACAGTGCCAAAATCTCAAAGTGTGGCTAGGTTCCTTCAGAATCCAGCCAATGGGAGCAATACAGAGAAGCTGTTTGGGCAGCCAGGGATCAGGTTAAGAAAGCTAAAATCCTGATAGAATTAAATATGGCCACGGATGTTAACAGCAATCTGTAGGTCCGCTGGTGATAAAATGAAGACTACGGAAAATGTGTGCCCTCTCCAGAAGGAAATGGGAGACCTCTGCCCCTCTACATTGTATCTAAGAAGTTCTGGCACTCCGGCACAGTCTGCTGGCAAATAAAGGGAAAACATAACTCCCATTTTTAAAAGGGGAAGAAGACCTGGGAGCTACAGGGTGGTCAGTCTCACCTCTGTGCCTGGCATGATCATGTCGCAAATCCTCCTGAAAACTATCCCGAGGCATGTGGAAAATGAGGTGATTGGTGACAGCCAACATGGCTTCATTATCGGCAAGGTTGCTGGCCTTCTGGAACAGGGTAGCTGTCCGTGAATAAGAGAAGAGTGGCTTATGTAATTTACCTGGACTTGTACAAGATATTTGACTCTCTCCTGCATGACATCCTAGTCTCTAAACTGGAGAGGATGACTTGGTGGATAAGGAATTGGCTGGATGGTCATGCATAAAGAGTTAGTTCTTCCGATCTTTGTACATCCGTCTGAGCTCATCCCCAGTGTTGGCTGTCACTATATATGACATTTGCAGTGAGCAGCATATATGATTTCTTGTATATATGTGCTTTACCATTCAGTGTTTTTCCACAGAACCCAGGGCTCTTCTCCTCACAGCCTGTTGTTAAATGCATTGATTGTTCTGATAGAGCTACTGTGGAACCACTTGTTCATGAAAATTTTCTATGGTCACCAATGGTTTGACCACTGCTGATATGCAAGTTACCTTTGCCAATGTGCTTCATATGAATGTAAAATAAGTAAAAATAAATTTTTTTTAAAATAAAATGACTCAGTAGTTTATAACTTTTTTTTTCTCCCTTTGGGTATTTGTGGATATAGCAGACAGAGCTTCCCTTTTCTTGGTGAATTTAACTCTTAGCTATTTCAGAACTTGCCTTTTTCCTGTTTTCCTGCTGCCCATAAAATCTGGTCCAGCTTGGCTACTGAATAAAGCTGTTTGCCCAAATACAGTAGCAGAGAAGCAAAGATTAGCTGTATCTAAACATTAAGAACAGGAAAATTATTTGGAACTATGATTCAGTTTTTCCAAATTGTTATATACCCTTTGTAAGAATAATACTTGCAGAGAATAAGTATTAAATTTACTGATCTATTCAGAAGCGAGTCCTGTCTGTGCATTTCATAGTAGTTTGCTAAATAATAAGTGTATTGCATGCCTTGTTTTAAAATATTGAATCATTGATCCATAGAGAGCAAGTTGTTAATGATCTAACTATTCAATTACTCTTTGCAAGTCCTCAGAATTAAGACTGAAACAAAGGACAACGTTTTGCCTTTTGTATTGCACAAGATGCTCAGTTGACTCTTTCCATGCAGTATATTAATCTTATTGTAGTTAGTTTCATAGTTCATGAAGCAAATAATCCAAAGTGAATAATGCAGTTATTAATGTGCAGACCACTGAGCTTATGAATTAAAAGAATGGCACTTGTCACACTGGTGAGCTTGCTTAATACTTTAGAATTAAGATTTAGGTTCATTTCCTTGGCATTTCTTGACTAATAATACAGGAGTAATGCTGTTGGTTTGAAACTACTAATAATTGAAAAGATCTGTAATGCTGCCCTTTTCGGAGGGTGCAAAGTTTGAAAGTTAAGTTTTATCTGGAAGAAAAAGCCTTTTATCTTTTTCTTCTTATTCATGAGAAGCTGAAGCATTTGCGAGCAAAATCCTTGCTCCATTATGAAGCAGGGGTTGGGCTGTTGAGAAACATCAGTCACCCTAGTCAAAGCTAGAGTTTCTCTGAGATTTAGTTTTCAGCCTGCTAATTAGTTTTGTTACTGCTGTTCAAATAAAGTGCCACCTGGCAGTCACTTCAGCACATTGTTACCTTGATTTATGAATAGGTTTTGCTGTATGAAGATCAGAATGCTCCCTACACTGCAGGATTAAATCCTCAGTGGAATATCCTCTGGATTTATTATTCATAAGTAATTTTGAGGTACAGTGATAGGGAGACTGGCAACCGAGCCGTTGTGCATCTTACAGCAAAACTTCAGCTTGCCTGTAATAGATGAGGGGGTTTGCTTTAAATTAAATCAATAAGAATTTAAAAGTGCAGGTTCAGGGACACAAAATGAAGATTTCTCGTAGTATTCAGGAGCTCTGTGCAGTCACAGGAAGATACTTTTCTGCAGACCTAACAACATCAGAATCAATAAATATTTTAGCCAAGCTTGAGTTAAAATATGAAGTTTTCTTGAGCACTTCAGAAAACATATTCTATAAAAATGCACATAATACTTAAATTCTGCAAAAAATATAATCATGGTTTACTCTGCAAAACCTTTCAGACTTGGTTTGTGTTTCCCACCTGCGTGGAGGAAAGGCACAAGAGTTCTTTGTGCAGGCAAGAGTAGATCGGTTTAGCTGTCACATGAGAGGAAGATAGCTGCTTCTGCTTTTTAGAGAACAAGCACAGATTGTGAAGCCTCTACTGTTGTATCACATTGTTCAAGGACCTCTAAAAGGCCTTTTTTTTTTTTATATCAGTAGGGAAGTTAATCATGGTTATATGAACAAATGAAATACTGTGTCATTCTTTCACTGCTGCGGTACTGTTTTGTCTTGTATACAAAATACTTGTGCAACTAAGATGGTTCATGTAATGGAATAACTAACATAAAAAAGAGTATATTTAAAACTTGCAGCTGTATAATGTCAGAGCTGTACTGTTCTTTAATGCAAAAATTTTTGTCCTTGAGTGGATTTTTTGACTGGGGACAAAATATGAAGTTGACCCTTCTTACACATAGGCTGTTCCCTTATTTAAAATTTTTAAGACACATTCTCCATTTGAAGTCATCCTGCTGCTATTAAATCTTTGTTTTTCATGAATTATCACTATGGGGATTTTTTTAATCTCTATATCTAGAAAGCAATAGTATGGAATTCGGTGCTGGAACAAAAATAATTGTCAGTCAGCACTAGTTTTGAAGTTACACATTAATACGTAACATCTGAAAAAATTCTTAGGTGGATTGTGTTTCTCTGTATAAACGTTTTAAAGTCTTTAATTGCTAGACAGAGCTCTGAGTGTCTAAAATCAGTTATTAACAGTAGGTTTAGATGCTGCTTGAAAGAAAATATTTCTTGTTTACAGTATCCATCTGCTTATTATGTTTCAGCACTAAACAGGAAGACTTATTTCCTGCCTCAGAATACTTTGTTTCCTTTGTCTTTACAATGACTAAAAACAAATACAGCAGGGATGCTCCTTCTGACCAGGGAAAACTTGTGATTTTTCTAAGTAGGTATTGTCATAAGTAAACCTTAGAAATACATTGCTGATGCAGATAGAAGTTGTAATTTCAGCATCTTACTGTGGTGAGTGTTACAGGGTACTTGCTGTAGGTCATCACAGCATGCATAAATGTAGTCTTAACTGCATGGCTAAAGTTGTAGAAGCTAAAGGCTACATGCATGAAATCGGCAGTTGAAATTAGTATATAGCCTTATCTCCTCCCACTTTGAGTTGTGATATTTTTTCAGATAAAATTTCATTTTGAGACTTGGCTTAATCAACTTGCTTACTTTTAAAGACAGCTAACTTCAAGAAGATGGGTGGGGATCATGTGCTGCTGCTTAAGAATGTGGTTTTCTTGGTGATTTAGCAGATAGCTCAACAGAAGCAGGAAATCTTCCAGACTGTTCATAGTTTTCAGTGTCTGACAGTGTTTTTTTGCTTTTTTGTTGTTGCCAGCAATCACAATGAACTACTTTGCTGTAGGTCAAAAAGCACAAGACTAAATGGATTACACTTTCATTTTACAGATATGAACTTGCTGTGAATTCTGCTCTAATTATATCTGACTTGAAGAGCTTTTGAGTCATCAGTCACTTGGAAAGCAGCTCTCAAGGCCAAAGCCATGAGTTTAAACATACTTACAGTGTATTAGTTTTGAAGTATTTTTTTAAGGAAAAGTTCATGTATAGGAAGGGGCACTGTATACATAGTTTCACACTTGTGCACTGTATGAAGGCAGAAAATTTTCACTGCTGATTTACATTCATTTTGTAAACTGCTTTAAGGCAGAGACTGCAAGCTTTGAATTGTCAAGGAGTACATGAACCATCACAACAGTCGTGGAACCTTTGGTGAATTGCATGACATGTAGGGTTATTTTTGTATTGGTTTAGTATTTGCCAAGACCTTCCTTTTTACTGAGTGTCCAAACAGAACATGCATTTTAACAGAATAGCCCTCCAAACAGGTATGCTGCAAATGGCAGACTAGCAAATTATTCTTGAAAGGCTCACTGCAGTCGGTTGGAAGTAATGTTTTAGTAGCTGCATTGTAAAGAGAGGAAGAACAGGAAGGCACAAAGTTTAGGAATGTTGTGGTGGTATACTTTAACTAAAATTAACTGTGTGTATGACTTTTGTTGTTGGTTTTGTTTTTAGTTTGTTTGTTTGTTTTTCTTTGCTGTAGTCGTGACATGGAGAATAAAGAAACCCTCAGGGGGCTGCAGAAGATGGATGACCGCCCAGAAGAGCGAATGATCAGGGAGAAACTCAAGGCAACATGTATGCCAGCCTGGAAGCATGAATGGCTGGAAAGAAGAAGCAGGAGAGGGCCTGTGGTAGGTGGCACTTCCAAAATTGCAGTATCTGTAACAGCTGTTACAAATTAAAATCCTTTAAATTCCTTTCTATTAGAAATTTTGTTAACAATTTGCATATTCATAATTATGGTCCTCCTGTTCATTTTTTGTTTTACGTGGTTAAACAGGAAACTGTAGCTAACTTTGTGAAAGGTATGAATTTCTTAAGCTGTATTTTTTAGAGAAAAGGCATATAGCTGAGCAGCTGACTTGTGTAGTATAAAATACTGGGACAACACTGCCCTCTAATGTCTTTAACAATAGCAGCTCCTGTTCATTAAGTTAAAACTTACACCTATGTGCAAAACTGCACTATGGTGCTTTATATTCCCTTAATACTTAGAGGCTTCATGACTTCACTTTTCCTTAGTTAGAAAGTGTTAATCTTCTGTGTACTGAAACAGAAATATATGGAATTTTTGCTAGAAAGAAAACCAAACTGCAGTCTTACTGGAACCAGACAAAACCAAACTTGGTGAGACTTGTGTGAAGGAAGTTACACAAACTTGTTTGTGTAACTTCCTTCACACAAGTCTCAGCTCTCCTAAACTTTGGCTGCCAGAGTATTCAAATAGCCTTTGTAATGCTTTTGAATGAATGGCTCAGAAGTGGTTTTAAGAATTGCACATAGATCAAATATGAAACTTATTAACAGAGTATCAATTCTATTTAATATAATGCTCATTAATGAATAGCCAGTAGTTACCTGTAGGTGCAGTTGCATTGATTCATGTGATTCTCACGTACTACTTGATGGCAGTGCTAATTTAAAGATAAAATCATCTGATTCAGTAAAAAAGAGTTTGGGGACAGCTTTTCTAGGACAGAAATAAGAGGGTCCTGTGGTTAACTCTTTGTCATTAGAGAGAGTATAGAAAATACTTACTGCACCAAAAACCATTACTTCAAAGGGTCAAATAACAAAACAGTTCTTTAATAATTTTTAAATGCATCTTGGTTACTGCATAACTTGAAGTTGTTTCCTTGCTCAGGCCTCTTCCCTTGAGGTTTCTGGTATAACTGGTCCATAGGCTCATGAATCTGCATTCTGACCTTCCAGGAAAGCAAAAGCATTACAGTAATATAGTAGGACTTAAAAAAAAGAAAAGAAA
>NDXB01010728.1:103786-114650 GCA_002631895.1 Agapornis roseicollis | reverse complement strand
CAGCATTAAAAAAAAAAAAAAAAAAAAGAAAAATGGTAAAAAAAGTCAGTTGAAAACTGATGTAATTTCCTGCTTTTCAGTGTATATTCCCAAATAATACTTCAGGAAATATTATAGGCTATGTAAGCTGTTTATGCCTATATGTGAGATAGCTTGTATTAACTTCTTTTCAGGGCTGGGTGCCAGTATACATTCTATGATGCATTTGAATGAGTTAATGAATTAATGCATTATCTATGTAGTTATCAATTCAGTAGAGCCTTAGCATATGCTTTTCTTTGCAGACATGTAGCTGTGGCCGTGGAACGTTTTGTATTCATCTTCTGTTTGTTATGCTGCGGGTGTTCCAGCTTGAACCCTCAGACCCAATGCTCTGGAGAAAGACACTGAAAAATTTTGAGGTAATTGATTTCTAACAGATCTAATAGCAGATCTAAAATACACTCTCTAGGTAAAAGTCTTTAGGACAGTATCTTAAAAATGCTGAAAAGCATTGCTTTGAAAAGCAACAAGAATATATGTTTTTAATTATATCTTTAATTCAATCTCAGGAGCTCTCTAAATAGAAAATAAGTAGCTGAAAATAAGAGACATACCTGAGAGGAATAGTGGAGATCTGTAGGTTAGTGAGCGATTCAAATTCTGGATTTTCTGCTCAAGTTTGTATACCTGTCTAACCAATTAGCTGAAAAGTAAACAGAATGAGGGTCTTCAGAAATAATAGTGTGTATACTTAAAGCTCGTGTTTAGTGAGCAAATTAGTTTTTTCTTGTAAAGTGTCTTCTTTGATCTGTTTATTAGACTTACAAAATTCTTGCTGCTGCTACTACTGCTAATGCATTATTGTGAAGGTGAATAGAACTTTTTGTAGCAGTAGTTAAACTTTAATAATGTTATTTTTAATTACAAGCTATTCATAGCATAAATACGACTGTTGCTATCTCTTTCTGATGTTAGGTTGAGAGTTTGTTCCAGAAATATCACAGTAGGCGTAGCTCGAGGATCAAAGCTCCATCTCGTAACACCATCCAGAAGTTTGTCTCACGCATGTCAAATTCTCATACATTGTCATCATCTAGTACTTCTACATCTAGTTCAGAAAACAGGTTAGTATTTTTCTAAAGGAATTAAAAGTTTATTCTGTAATTTTCTTTGAATTTTGGAGGTTTAGAGTCACCTGCATTCTTTTCTCTTGAAAGCTGCTTTCATTTCAAGCCATATTAAGTCTCTGTATTTGCAAACAGTGCAGTCGAGCATGCATTGGTCACTGTGGGACTAAGTGGGCATATTTGCTTTAAAACCATGTTTGAAAAACATTAGGTAGAGTTGTAGAAAGTTTTAGTTTTGTTTTGGGATTTTTTTTCTCTCTTGGACCTTTTATGAATTTGGAAAACAAACTTCTGAAATGTAAGTGAATGTATTAACTTTGGAAACCTATTTGTGTGCATTTGTTCAAATACAGCACTTGTGCAAATGTTGACAAATGAAGGAACAGGATATTTCTTTTTCTCTTACCCCACTTTGGAGAATGCTTGTGTCTATGATAGCATGTTGCACAATTTTTGGGCAAATGCACTCTGTGTAAACATATATAAAAATACAGGTTCACTTATGTTTTTATATATGTATATATATTAAAAAAAACTTGTCACCTAAAATGGGTGATTACATTATTTTAAGAGCTGTTAATCTATTAATTATTTTAAAGTTTATACAATATTAAGCAGTGCCTTATTTATCAATGTTAAGTTCATTTCTTCAAATTTATTTTTCCCCTGACTACTTCTACTTGGGTGCTTTTGCATGTTCTTTTCCTTGATTTTGAAAAAATAATGGTTAATTTTTAAACAAGTGATGTGTGCATTCATTGTGTGATGAACTAAACAACCTCTAAAGAGATCAAACTATAGAAGACGTCCTAAATAGTGTCTTGAGTAAAGTGAAACATAATTTAAGTAGTACTTCGATAGGTTACTTTATGATAATAAGCCTATAGTTGGATTGATATATTCAGGCAGGCTTATAATCCTGATTTACAGCTTGAGACCTTTATTTCCTATCATCTTTTATTTATTTTTCCAGCTTGCCAAATTGTGTCAGTGTAAATAAATTGCATAAACAAAGCAGTTACATATGTAGTTTCCTCTAGAACTACTTGTCTGTCAAGCCAGTTCCTTAAATGTAAATACCTTGTATAGGAACTTTTTATTTTATTTTATGGAATTGGCTTCCCTGGACTGTGAACTTCACTGCAATAGTTCTCATTTTTACAGGATGAAAGATTTTTCAGCTATTTCACAGTACATACAGCTGATATTAGTTCCTAGCATTACTGGTTCTATGAGATAAGTTACTGTTTTGTGCAAGTCTAACCTTGCATGATGTAAGTATGTGAGCATCAGATTCATTTGAGATAAAAGTTTACTCTGTTCTTGTAATTACTGTGACTTGCAATTATCTTTGTTTTATTGCTAGTTCTTCAAAAACAAGTTTTAATTTAATATTTGTCTTTCTATACGTGCTGTGGAAATGAGTTTGTAAGATTATTTTTGTGGATTTTTCAAGGAAAAAAGCATCAGCCATTTACAAGGAAGTAGAAGTAAATATATGTGTATAGAAATTATGCATGAACAAGTTAATTTAAAAATACGTCAGGTATGGGGTTCCAGCAGACTTTTGGACACTCACAAACTATAACTTAAATTTTTGCCATGAATAGTAAGCTTTGTACATTTGAACAGTATTACAGAAGATTAAAATCTGTGTTTTTCACTATGTGTTGTTTTAAGTTCAGAATAATTTTTCTGTCTAAGTCTCTTGTGATATATATTTGAAAATTAAGTGAGGACAAACAAACTGGAAGCAACTGTAAAATAGAAAATGTCTTTTTTAAAAAATCTACATGTGATGTGTGTTCACATGAATCTATTGCATCTGTTTCTGCTAATGGCAGAGAATTATTGATGGGCTGTTAACTTCTGGTTATTTTTTGTGTTTGTTAAATAGTATTTACAGTTTCCTGTAATGGGCTAAAACTACCTTGTGACCTAATACTGTGAAAGGATTGTGATGGAAAAAAATGTGGATAGCTTTCAAAATAGAAGACAATCAAGTTTTTTTCAAAACAGGATGATAAGTAAAAAAGGAAAGGTCATTTTGTTTTAAGTAGAAACCTTAGAGAAAAAAAGTGCCCAGCACTGGTCCTTTCAATCTGATTGGTATCTGACGTAGTTTGAAGAGATATCATGGGTTTTGTGACTTTCCCTTTCATTTTAACAAAGTGTTGTCTGTACTCAGTGCTTCTAAAGTTCGATGGCTTAATTATTCAGACCAAGGTTCAGCAGTATGATTTGTGAATAACTGCAGTTATTCATAAGTGACTTTTTCAAAGCTGGAAGTTGTATTTTTTTCACTGTTACAGGCTGTTCTGAATTCTGATATGCCACTTTTACAGTCACAAATATCTATTTTTGTAGCATGAAGGATGAAGAAGAACAGATGTGCCCCATTTGTTTGTTAGGCATGCTGGATGAAGAAAGCCTAACTGTGTGTGAAGATGGCTGCAGGAACAAATTACACCACCACTGCATGTCGATATGTACGTTGTCATCTTTGTCTTGCTAAGTTCTGGTGACTCTAAATATGCAAAAGTTTTGCAACTTAGTGTGTTTTCATTGTTTTTTTGTTTGAGTCAAAACCAAAACAAAACAAAACCTGCTCGTAAGTGATGACTGGTAGCTCTATGTGAGAGTTTCGTGTCATTCAGGTACTCTTGATATTCCTTGCTTAATCAGGTATTCACAAATAAAATTTGTAATTTGATGCTTTGAGAAAGAATTTAACTTCAGGGCTGGAAGTTTGAGCCTCTTTCGCCAGAGTGAAAAGACTATGTCCAGTTTGAGCAATGTTAGAAACAGATTTTTAGCCCCCTGTGACTTGTCATTAGAATGCATGAAAATTATCTACTATTAGCTAGGATTATATAGTGAATTATGAAGTATGCTTACATACTACATGAAGTATATGAATACTTACATTTTGCTTTAACAAAAAAAAATCCATCTCATGTATTTTAATACTTTTGAAAAAGTTGCCTATATCTGAGGTTCTAAAGGAACTGCATTTCAGTTCATAACTTTAAATGTTAATTGTAGTGATAAACTGAAGCATTTCTGCATGCAAAAAAGGTGTAAATGCCTGTATTTATCAGGCTGCTGCAGATGTCTCAGTTCAGAAGTGTCTATACTGAACCTAACATTCTTCAGTAAAACTTTAAACCAGAAGACGGCGCTACTGTCTCTACACTGTAGAACATAAGTATGCATTATCCTGTTGCTGTGTTTCAGGGGCAGAAGAATGCAGAAGAAACAGAGAGCCACTTATTTGTCCTCTTTGCAGATCTAAATGGAGATCTCATGATTTCTATAGGTAAGGATTTAGTCTGTGTTTAACAAACTGTTTCTGGATCCATAGTTGATGTTCCAAAATATGATGAAGTATTTACTTCAGTACATGTTGAATTCATTAATCCACATTATTTGTTGCGCTCTGTAGTCATGAATTGCCAAGCCCCGTGGATTCTTCTGTTCTCCGTATGGTTCAGCAACAAACTCAGCAGCAGTCTACAGTTGGATCACAGAGAAGAGCCCAAGATAGCAGTTTTAACCTTACTCATTATGGAGTCCAGCAGATCCCTTCTGCCTATAAAGATTTAGCTGAGCCATGGATTCAGGTAATCTTCTTTTATATAAGAAGCTTCAAATGTGAAAACTGATCTTTTGACTTGTTTTGACAGATTCATCATAGCAATTCAGAAATTTTATTCTGAATCCCATTAGCTTTATAGTTGATTGGAAAGCATTATATTTAATGTGCATCAGAAGAGAAGATTTTCCAGTCTTGTTTCACTGGAGTTTCAGTTTTGGACTTCATCTCAGGCCTCATATGAAGGGGCCATATAATAAAATGTAGTATTCTAATTTTGCCTGTGCAAGTGTCACATCAGTGCAAAGCTGGCATTTGTTCTTACTCAAGTTGTGCTACAGGAGCTGAATAACATTCTAATTAACATCATCTAGAGGTGGGTTCAGCAGAAGAGAGGGTCATACACTTAAAAGTGGGAGAACTTGTATTGCCTTTATTTCTGCTGTTATTTTTATCCAGTGTAGCTGCATTGTTAATATCTGTGTCTAGAAACAAGCTCCATAGTGGGTAATTAAAATTCAGACTGAAGGAAACCATGCAGTCATCTCCTTACTTCTCTTAAGAGAGTTTTTTGAAGAACCAATAATTTACCATTTATGATGTTTCTTTTCTGTCACAGAATCTTTTTTCAAGACACTGTACCTTCTTACTCATTTTTGTTCACAGGCTTCTTAAGGTGTTTGTTTGATTTTCATCAGAAACATTTCTTTGTTGTTCTTGATTGCTGTTCTTGGGTACTTAAGCTGCAGTATCACTCAGTTTGACTTCTGCAATGTTGCTTGTTCCCTGGCAGGTATTTGGGATGGAGTTAGTTGGCTGTTTGTTTTCTCGGAACTGGAATATACGAGAGATGGCGCTTAGACGTCTTTCCCATGATGTTAGTGGTGCTTTATTACTGGCTAATGGTGAAAGCACAGGAAATTCTGGAAGTAGCAATGGAAACAACACAAGTGCTGGAGCTCTGGGAGCAGCTAGTGGGTCATCTCAGACCAGTATCTCAGGAGATGTAGTGGTGGAATCCTGCTGCAGTGTGCTGTCTATGGTCTGTGCTGACCCTGTCTACAAAGTGTATGTTGCTGCTTTAGTAAGTAGCTGTTTTCTTGTTGTATTCTAGTAATTTCAAAACCACTTCATTTTTGAAGGGGAGGGAAAGGGAGGTGATGGATGAAGTCAGGAATCCTAGTAGTCATTGTTGGGCAGCATTGATAACTTTTAACCATCATCTAAAATTGGGATGAGCAAAATCCTCAGCAAGAGTGAAATGATGTAACTCCATTGGCCAAATAAAAGGAAATGCTTACTACAATGCTAACATTAACAGTACTTGTATGAATAGATTCTTTTCAGTATCAAAAGATACATGACTACTCCTAACAGTGACTATTGTAGAAAGCTATTATTGGAATGTGTCACTAGTATTTTGAATGCAATTTATATAAAACTATTTAAAACTCTTTAAAAATGTGTAGCTGATTTAATTTCATGGGTATTGTTTTTTTCCTTTCTCTTAGAAAACTCTGAGAGCCATGCTGGTGTATACTCCCTGTCATACTTTGGCAGAGAGGACTAAACTACAGCGACTTCTCAAGCCAGTTGTAGAGACAATATTAGTTAAATGTGCTGATGCCAACAGGTATGATGTCTTACGAACTTCACATTCCTTTGGATTGTTACTGAAATGTCTCCATGATGTGTGAATCATAAGTATAAATATATAATGTTAAAGTCTGATTGCTACCAGCAAACACTTGGCTTTAAAGATGCAGGTTTTGAAGGCACCTTACTGTACTTTTCAAAAACTTACAGACCTTAGATGATATTTTCATAAAGCCTTTTTCTCCCTTAAAGTAAAGGAAGATGTTAGGTGCAGTCAGGAACCATCCCCTCCATCTCAGATGATATTGTTTTGGCTTAATGCATCCTTAAGCAGTCAGCAAATACTAGTCATGCGTTTCCTACTTCAGCAAAAGCTGTTGAACATCCGTGCCATGAAGTGTTAATGTAACACTTCTACTTTTGTTTTTCACACTTAGGAGATAGCTGTTGTGAGTAAATGCCCTTGGCGTTTCTGTCTTGAGCAGGCCTTGTCTTCTTGTTCTTAGCTAAACAATTTGATTTGCTGGACCAACCATTTCTTCTTTACATGTGCTGTAAAATAGATGCAGAAGTCTACCAACTTGATTTTTGTCTCTTAAGGTTTGGTTCCTAAGCAGCATTTCTTCTGATACTGTAGCTAGAGATGCTCAGGCAATAGTCTAGCAATAGAATATTTAAAGTTAAATGAATAAGTGAAATCAGACTACTCCTGGATGCCTGTTTTTGCAAGAGGAAGAGGTTCTAGTTGGGTTTTTTTATGTTTATTAGTGATAAACATGGCACTTCTGGAAGTATCCTTGTGAAAAATCCTAGAACTATTGGTAGGTTACAGATGGGGGATTATAGAAATCATTAGGAATAAAGTGATGTGAAATTCTTTTTCACACACAATTCTAAGCTAATGATTATTGCAATATAATTATTAGTTTCTTTTTCTCTGAAAGTGTCTACTAAGAGAGTTACTTTTGTTTTAATTTCTTATAGTCGAACAAGTCAACTTTCAGTCTCAACACTATTGGAGATGTGTAAAGGCCAAGCAGGCGAGCTGGCAGTTGGGAGAGAAATCCTTAAATCTGGTAATAATAGCTTTTCATTTATAAATGAATTATAATTATAAGCAAATATGCTGAAGTGTTTTAAATTTAATACAGGATTTATTCAGTATCAGCATGACAAAGAGAATAGTATTTCACCATTTTGGGAGGGGGATAATTTGGGCACATAATGTGTATTTCTGCACAGTACAGTCCTGATGTTTATTTAACTAAGATATTTGATTTTGAACATATCTAATCCTTAATTTATCAACTTTATTTTATAGGATCCATTGGTATTGGTGGTGTTGATTATGTCTTAACTTGTATTCTTGGAACCCAGACCGAATCTAGCAACTGGCAAGCACTACTGGGGAGACTTTGTCTGATAGACAGACTTCTGTTGGAATTTCCTGGTGAATTTTATCCCCACATTGTCTGTGGAGATGTTCTGCAGGCTGATACTGTAGTAGACAGGTACTTGCTTACATTATGTGACTATTACTCTTTGTAGTTGAAGGTGGTGTTAGTGACTCCTTAAAAAAAACCAAAACAGCTGTCCCAAGTACTGTAAACAAATAGTATATGTTTATATGCAAAAGTATCCTTACTGTATATGCTGCCTTTTTTTAAAACTTCTGACCTGTGGATCAGTTTTGAAGCACCAGTGTAGCAGTAAGTCTCCTTTCTGCTAAATAGCTAAATAAGTTCTCTTGAAATGACTTTCTTGGCACTAATTAACTCAAGCATATCAGTTTATAAAACACCTTTTTTCTTTTTTTAGGTATAAGAAACTTCTCTCTCTCTTAACTTTCGCCTTGCAGTCAATTGACAATTCCCACTCAATGGTTGGTAAACTGTCACGGAGAGTATTTTTGAGTGCAGCAAGAATGGTGGCAAGAGTGCCCCATGTTTTTGTAAAGCTGTTAGAAATGTTGAGTGTGACAAGTTCCACTCATTATGCAAGGATGCGCCGGCGTCTGATGGCAATAGCAGATGAAATGGAAATTGCAGAAGCCATCCAGCTAGGCATGGAAGACATGCACTCTGGGGAATGCCAACATGAAGACTTCCTGCAGCCACCTGTACCAGATAACTCTCCGGAAGCCACAGAAAGTAATACTCCTAACAATACTGTCCAGTTATCAGGGAAAACTGGGAAAGGATTAAGTGATAAAAAAGTGAGCACAAGTCCAGAGGATGTTTCTGAGATGCTGGCTGGTCTTGCTGTGGGACCTGTTTCATCAGCAACCACTGAGCAACCAAAGCCAGCCATTCAGACAAAAGGAAAAACCCCCAGTCAGTGTTTGAACTCCTCTCCCTCATCCAGTCATCCTCAATCACTATTCCCAACACTTCTGTCTCCTTCAAACCCATCTGTACCAGCTGGCACTGTAACAGATGTCTCTAAACTCAGAACTCCGGGATTTGTTCCCTGCAAAATCCCCTCACCTTCTCCTCAAACACAGCGGAAACTTTCTCTCCAGTTTCAAAGAAGCTATTGTGAAAATAAAGAATCAGAGAAGCTCTCTCCAGTTTTTACCCAAGCCAGGCCATTGCCATCCAATCACATACACAGGCCAAAGCCATCACGGCCCACCCCAGGTGATGTGAACAAGCAGGGAGAAACCTTAAAAAAGAGTATGACACTTGATCTGAATGATATTTCACAATGTGATGGCAATAGTAGTAGTAGCAGTGCGGTTATACCAAGTGAAGAGACGGTGTTTACACCAGTAGATGAAAAAAGTCGATTGGATGTTAATGCAGAGCTCAATTCCAGTATTGAGGACTTGCTTGAGGCCTCTATGCCAGCGAGTGATGGCACAGTTACATTCAAGTCTGAAGTTGCAGTTCTTTCTCCTGAGCGGGCAGAAAATGATGACACCTATAAAGATGATGTAAGTCATAATCAGAAATGCAAAGAAAAGATGGAAGCTGAAGAGGAGGAAGCTTTAGCTATTGCTATGGCAATGTCAGCCTCTCAAGATGCTCTGCCAGTAATCCCCCAACTACAGGTCGAAAATGGTGAAGATATCATAATCATTCAGCAGGATGTAAGTATACATATGAGAATTTAGCATAAGTTACAATTAAGATTCACTGAATTTATAAAGCAGGGCTGTTATAGTTCTAAAGTTACAGAAAACACAAAGGCGTTCAATACCTGCTCGTAAGAGTTAGGATATAAACGTGTTGCCAGTTGAGAGTGCTGCTATAATTCTTCCATGTTATTAACAACCTTAGAGAGGTTATTTGGAAGAGAAACATATATATATGCTTATGTCCTATACCAGCCTTTCAAAAGGCAGAAAAGGAAGTGTAGAAATTGGGAAATCAGAAAATGAGAGCAAAGTTTTTAAGTAGAACTGTGCTGAATCTTAATGCTGATCTACTTTGACAGCAATTGTATAAAGGCAAACAGGTTTCTGAAAGAAAAGGTAGAGTTGGAAGAGATTTTGTTGTCAGTGCATCTTGAGAGAGAAGATCCTTTAGGAGTCAGAAAAAAACATACTTGTTTGTAAATACACAAAAGTCTAAGAAATAAAAATCAAGAAATATTTTATTTGTGATCCTTTGAATGATTTAACAACATGTGAAGCATAAAATGGGAGAAGTAGGTAAAACAAACATTATTTTGGTTCTGCTTACTGTAGGGGCTAATGAAAACCTTAACTAGATGTGAGATCAGGAATGAAGGAAGTGTTGTTCTCATTTGTGTCATTAAATCTTGCCTTTCTTCTTTGGCTAGTAACATAGAGACAGCTCTGTTCTTGCATACAGTAGAATATGTGGACTACAGAATACACTGATGTTCTGATCTCCACTAAAATTATATAACCTGCAGAACACAGAACTGTAGGGGAGAGGCATAAGAGCTTGGATATTTCATGACTTTTAGGTGCATGCTGGTAAATTGATTTCAAATTTAATTTGCAGACACCAGAAACCCTGCCTGGACATACCAAAGCAAAACACCATTACAGAGAAGATGCAGAATGGCTTAAAGGTCAGCAAATTGGTCTTGGAGCTTTCTCTTCCTGTTACCAAGCTCAAGACGTAGGAACGGGGACATTAATGGCTGTAAAACAGGTAAATATTTCAAATACTCCACTTTCTTGAATATATTATGCTTGTTTTTCTTCAGTATTTCTTTGGAATATTAAATATAAAAGCTCTCTGCTCTCACAGACTTCTGGTATTCCTTGCTTCCTATGCTCCCTGTTGTTTTTTCACATAACAAAGGCTTTACGTGCATATTAACGTAACATTTTCAGGTTTTTACTTCTTAAACTGAAAGCAAACAAACAAAAACGCTGTACTTTTTTATATGCACACTTTTTTCATAATTCTTCAAATGCATTTTTATTTTTATTAAGTCCATAAATGAGTGACAGAGTTAGGAATGCAGCCCAGATTTCCTGATTCCAAATAAATCCCATATATGCAAGGTAGCTATTAAAAGTAGTTTCCCCTTACTTGTCAAGTTGCTTTTTTTTTGTTGTTTTTTTTTTTTTTTCCCGAAAATG
>NDXB01010728.1:90362-103714 GCA_002631895.1 Agapornis roseicollis | reverse complement strand
GAAGTTTCCCCTTACTGGTAAAGTGGCTTTTTGTTTGTTGTTTTTTTTTTTTTTTTCCCGAAAATGGTTTCAGCAGAGGAAATGTAGTTTAATGGTTTTTTCCGCTGATCTAACAGCAAACTTTAAGGCAACTGGTTTTTATACTTAAATGAATAAACGCAGAATTGTGACTGTGAGGAGGCTGAAATGCACATTCTTCACTCAAGATTCTTGAAAGTTCTAGGTGTGAGTAAGTCTTTGACACTTAAGGTGCCCTAGGTCTAAATCAGTGATGCCAACACAGCGAGAATCTTAGTCCTAACATTTCAGATAGGAAATTCAGCAATTTCAAGACTTTTAGTCAAGTAAAGAGTATCTGCCATCAGCTTTTCCATCTTTGAAACTCTCTTGCTTGTGAAAGAGTAGGACTGCCCATGTAGTCACTGGGGCTTCTCCTGGAGATACAAAGTTGATTCTGATGCCCAGAGGACATTCTCTGCAGCATATTCTTATTTCAGATATAATACAGATCAGAGCTGGGATTGGCTCCGGTTCCCTTACGTGACTTCTGATGTGTTTCTCTCACCATCATCACACCCCCATTGAATTTCTGGGATAAAAGATTTAGTTATGAAATAGCTAGTATGGCATTACAATCATAAAATTCTGACAAATAACATTGCCGTAATCACATTTTGATCCTTACCTTTCTTCCTTTTATTCAACATCTGGAATTTTTTTCCTAGTTGATGCAGAGGGGAATGAAGAGGGAAATTTCTTCACTCCATTTTTGGAGATATTTTTGTTAATATTTTCCCAGAAGATCACTCTTAATTTTCTCTGGCTGTCTCCCATTCAGCTGAAGACGCTTGAGATAAAAGAATACTTGCTTTTTACAGATAGTGAAAAGGGACAGAAAATCATCCATTCTTGTTACTGTAATGAATGGGGGGTTACAAGACTGGTAAATTATGTAAGGTAAGTCTGAATACCTCTATTTCAAAACAGGTGACATATGTCAGGAACACATCATCTGAGCAAGAAGAGGTAGTTGAAGCACTGAGAGAAGAAATAAGAATGATGAGTCATCTGAACCATCCCAACATCATTAGAATGTTGGGAGCTACATGTGAGAAGAGCAACTATAACCTCTTTATTGAATGGATGGCAGGTAAACAACTACTGTGCCAAAGAAAATGAAGATACTGGTTGAGTCTAGAGCTGTGTAGTTTCATACTGCATTTTGCATCACTTCAGTTTGCAAGTTCATATCTTCATTGCTCTTGGTAACCATTATAAAAGTCTACTTACACAACTTATATGGTCATGCAGTAGGAAGCCCTCAACAAAGTTCTACTTTTTCGTCAGTTTCTGAATTCAAATGGAGAATTAGAAACTTTACATTGAAACAGGCTGCTGAGGGCAGTGGTGGAATCACTGTCCCCAGAAGTGTTCAAAAGCCATGTAGACGAGGCGTTTAGTGACATGGTTTAGTGGTAGTCTTGGGAGTCCTAGAGTAATGGTTGGATTTGATGATCCTAAAGATCTCTTCCAACCTGGCTGTTTCTATGATTCTAAGCTGTTGCAGTTTTGGTGCATTTTTTACTATAAAGTTTGGAATACCTGACACTTTTTTTCATCCCAAGTGTTTTCATAAAAATTGTGTGAGGTAACAAGCCAAAGACATTTAAGAACTTAAAGTAAATTTGTAGTTTAATAATAGGTAGGAAGCAGCATGCTTCAGGAAAAACATGTTCGAATCTCAAGTAGTCATTTATTACCAAATAGTAAAATCTTTTCATTATTGTAGAAGCAGGGACAAGAAAGTCTATATATTTTTTTTTTTTTTTTAAGGAAGGAGCTTTATTAGTTTTGTGATGAAGTTATGTGTCCAGTTTGCTAAGACTATGTTGGTGTTATATATACTATTATTTCTTACAACAGAAAGCATTGCACCTTAACTTACATTCTTTGGCAGAAACCACTTAGCAATACCTCAGTGCTAACAAGCAAAGCCCAAGTATGTGTTATTACAGGAAGTAGTGCAGAAAACATTTTCCCAAAACTAAGGGTGGGGGTTTTTTTAGTATAATTTTCCTGACATAATATTTAGATAATAAAATACCTCATTCAAGCCTAACTTCTATTAGAATACTTTGAGAGGCACAATGGACATAAAAAATCTTGAGGATTTGTATACCAGTTGGGGGGAAGAGGAAGGTAATACTTTTTCTTGCTTTTCTACTTGTCTGTATATTAGTACTTGGACAGTAAGAGAAATAAATTAAGATCCTTAAAGGGAGTGCTTGCTGGGGAGCACTTATCTGTTGCCCCAAAGAAAGCTGCTGCTTAAATACTAATGCAAAATATGGATAAATATGTGTCTTTGTGTACAGTTCCAGGTAGAAAGTAATTAAATAACTAAGTGTATTATTTTCTGCCTATGAAACATTTTGTGTTGGAGGAGGAAATATAATTATAAATTAGGGGTACCAATACTAAGTTCCAATATCAGGAAGCAGTGCTGCATTCTACTAATAAGAAATGTAAGTGATGATAAAATGTTTTTGGGGGTTTCTTTTCTATTTTCTAGGGGGCTCAGTTGCTCATTTGTTAAGCAAATATGGAGCCTTCAAAGAATCGGTTATTATTAATTATACAGAACAACTGCTACGTGGCCTTTCTTACCTCCATGAGAACCAGATAATCCATAGGGATGTTAAAGGTGAGAGTTACCTGGAATGTCTTTTCAAGTGGTATATTCAGAAAGCAGCAACCTGGAATGTCTTTTAAAAGGGATATTCGGAAAGCAGCATCTATTTTGGATTGAGAACTATTGCTTCTTTCGAGTATCATCTTTGGAGTGCTATTTCTCTTGTGTTCTCTGATCATTCTTAAGAATCTTTAATTACTGAAATTAATCAGAGCATTCATAGCATGCTTGGGGATATTTGCTACTTGTGCTGATACAGAAAAATTGCTTTTCTGTATTGGTTCAAATAAAAGACAAAGTTGCCATGTAGCTTTGAAGATTGCTAGTTTAACATAAATATTTACACTGAAATAATAGCAAAATCTGTGAACAAACCAAGATAAAGGGGTCAGGTTTCCAATATATAGGAATACTGTGAGTTTTCTTCATCCTAATTGAACATACAGTTGTATTGTATTTGAACAAAATGTGGACTTTACTGGAAAATACCAGTCTTACTAAACTTTTGCTTTTGATGTCACTAGCTGTCCATGAACTGATGAGATACCCAGATAAGTAGCCATGTAGCTGTGGCAAATATTTGTCTTTTAGTATTTGTTCTTGAAATAATAAAAGTTTTAATTCACTCTCTAATTCTCTTCAAGACAACCCAAAGTTGCTTAAGGATGAAATAAGTTTAAATTTCACAGGCAGCTGCAGACAATGAAAACGTTCAGGGGTTTTGGTCACAATTTTCTTTCATTATTTCACCTCCAGGCATTGCTCCAAAATCCTGTGTTTGCCCTACTTTGAAAGTTTTACTGCTTCTCTAAATCTCTGACAGCCTCAAGCTGTGTGCAGTATCATTCAAGCATAACAGACAACTGACATTATTAGACTTTGTCCTTGATATTTAGATTTTCTTGATCCTGGGGTTGGAGAACATCAACTGGTGCATAGTTTTGAAACAGAGGGTGAAAGAGTGTCTGTTCATCCTTTTGCCTTTAACAGAAAGCCAACCAGCAATATTTTTATTATACTGTTGACAGGTGCCAATTTGCTAATTGACAGCACAGGTCATAGATTAAGAATTGCTGATTTTGGAGCTGCAGCCAGGTTGGCATCAAAAGGAACTGGTGCTGGAGAGTTTCAGGGACAGTTGTTGGGAACTATTGCATTTATGGCACCAGAGGTAAGAAACCAGTTTTGGAAGTTACTTCGAAAACTTCGTTAAACTCTTTGAGATTTCATACAGCCAAATAATAGAAAATAGCTGTAAATGGTTTGAATATATGTTAAATGCACTTGTTGCAAAGAATGATTCCAACATGGAAGTAATGACATTTCTTTCTTGCAGTCAAAGTTGGTTTAATTAGTTTGTTGCAAGATATATCTGTCAAGGTATTGTCACTAAAGCTCAAATGACCATTTGGTCAAAAGCTAACAGGCATTTTACTTAGCTCTCTACAGCTGTATAAATCTTACAATATTTACAGCACTGATCACTGTATCAACCTGAAATGTCAGAGTGCATTTAGCTGATGATATCAGGGGGGTTTACGTCTAAATTACTTAAAGAGTTAGCAGATAATCTGAACTTTGGTCTTTCTGTCTGTCCAGGTTCTGAGAGGCCAGCAGTATGGTAGGAGCTGTGATGTATGGAGTGTTGGCTGTGTTGTTATAGAAATGGCATGTGCTAAACCTCCCTGGAATGCAGAGAAACACTCCAATCATCTTGCTCTTATATTCAAGGTGAGATATTTTGTTGCTACCAATATGCTACCAAAGATGCTGACTAATTTAGTAAACAACAATACGAATTACACAAAAGTATGCTAGTAGGGGTTATTGCAATAGCTCTTCTTTATATTGGAGCTGTTAATACAAAATCAATACTAATACCAACATAATGTACTTGCTTTTTTTTTTTATTAAAGCAGTAATGACCTTCAGATGGCAGTACAAAATATGCTAAGTGGAGAAAAGCTCGTAAATGCAACTTGTCATCTGAAAATTATAAGCTTGTGGAACGTTTTGGGGGTAAGAGAGGGTGCTTGAGTGACTTCTAAAAAGTTATTCCCTTATCTCAGATTGCTAGTGCAACTACGGCTCCATCAATCCCTACCCATCTGTCTCCTGGCTTGAAAGATGTGACCCTTCGGTGTTTAGAACTTCAACCTCAGGACAGACCCCCATCAAGGGAGCTGCTGAAACACCCAGTCTTCCGTACTACGTGGTAGCTACTTATGTACAAGGCTGATATACTGAAGAAGATGCTACTGTGTATACAATAACTGTCTCACAGTGCAGTTAAGCACAGCAAATTGTATTACTCTGCTGGCCTTAATAATAGATACATCAAGGACTTAAGGCCTGTGGAGGACCCTGTCTAAGTATGTGATTGACAAATCGAGATCTTTACCTAAGCTCAGTATGCAATGTTTCACAACTCATGCAGAGATTTGTAAACTGTGCCTTTTTCAAATACCTGGCTTTTTGTTAACACAAAAGCGTTTTTCCTTAAATCTGCATGATTATTTAGCAGATTTTTATTTTATTTGGAGCACTTTTTCAGCAATATTAGCAGCTGAGGGGCTCGAGATCTACTTTAATATAGCAATCACTGCTCTATTTTACATCATGTAGATGTAAGCAGAGGGTTCTGCAATTAATCAGTTTTCAGAACTGGTTAAAAGGAAGTTCTGTATTTGTCCCTTTCAATTATACAAAGTTCTCTGAGTAATAAATCCAAACGTTGATGGATACTTTAAAAAAAAAACCAAACAAACAAACAACATTTTGCCTTCCTTTAAGTACAATCAGACAGTTATGGTTCACTGTGCATTTACTGCTGGCCATGTAATTTCTTTTGAAATTAGTTTGTTTTCATTGTATTTTTAACTTTGAGATAAAGGGGATATTATAAAATAGTCTTTAGAAAAAGATGCAAGCTGTGTCATGGAAGATCATTGTGACACAAGAGTTCTAAAAACAGATTTGCTGGAAATCTGGCATAAAATAAAATACCACCTTCAACAAGGTAGTGTTGAAGGCTCTGATAGTAAAGGTTATTTAAATAAACAGTTTAGTCTGAATCATGCTAAAAGTTGCTGAGCCTTTTTACATAGCAGCTTCTTCTGGCAAATCATGTAGAGAAGTTTCATGTCAAAGGCTCTAAACCCAGCTCCCGTTAAAGTTTATGGGAGGCTTTGTCCTGTACTTCAGTGGGAGCAGGTGCAAACTATGAGCAAATCTCATTCTTTGTGTAACAAAGCTGAGGTCACATTCTCTACTGATAATAAGTTTTACCTGCTGTTTTCCTTCTGCCGTACATCATCTATTTACTGTAGCCATTAGTGATAATTTAATTTGAAAATGTTAAAAATATTACCACAAGAAAGGTATTTATTTTAACAAGAAACAAACTTGGACTTGAAAAGCAAGATAAAGTGAAATGCGAAGTAAAGCTTCACCTCTAGTAAAAAACTTGTGTGTTTTAGCAGGTGTTTTTTTAAAAACAGGTTTTTAAAATTATTTTAAAGGCAGGCTTTTAGATTCTGATGCATGTAATTCTGAAGGAAAATGGCAGCTTTTCTTTTGCTTTTATTAAAGGGGATCTTTTTAAATCAAATACTGATTGTGTTTAATCCTTTTGGAGAAAAATACTGTTTGTCTTCTAACTCTTCAGAAGCCAGTTGGATTGTCGGACTGAAATAGAATTGGTTATTTCAAAGACTCAGGACAAACTAAATAAGCTATAGTACCTTAAAAATGTACAACACAAATTGGAAGTAAAACATCTTTAAGATAAGTTTACAGAAATGATAGTGCTCATACTAATAAAGAAAAAAAGCGGTGTCATTAGTTGTGAATGTGTTTCTTTTGGAAATTTTACATTCCTTTGTTTTGGAAGGTTGGTGGACTTCGAAGAGTTAAAAAGATAATATTGAAATGTGAAGTTTGGTAGCTCTGTTTTGTACTTGACTTTTTTGTTTTTTTGACCACTTTAGAATTTCTCATTCTAGTAAGATTGTTTCCAAGTCTTTCTTATGTGCAAGCTTTAAAGGATGCACTCTTGCCAATTCATGTACTGGAAGATCAGTTGTCAGATTAATAATGTTTCTGACAGAAACGTAAACTGTATAAACTGATGAACCTCAGCTAATCAGTATTACTTTGTAGATCACCATGCCTACCACATTTCAAACTCAAACTGCCTCTTGGTGTCCAAATGCATTTGTTTGAGTTTGTTTGCATTTCCCTTGGCTTGCTGGTAATTGTGGTGTTTTTAAAATGCAGATGTGATGTAATATTCTTATTTTCTTTGGATCAAAGCTGGACTGAAAATTGTATCGTGTAATTATTTTTTCGTGTTCTTAATGTTATTTGGTACTTAAGTTGTAAATAACGTCTACTGCTGTTTATTCCAGTTTCTACTACCTCAGGTGTCCTATAGAGTTTCTTCTACCAAAGTTCACTTTCACAATGAAACTATATTTGCTATGTGACTGATTCCTAAGACTTCCAGGGCTTAAGGGCTAACTTCTATTAGCACCTTACTGTGCAAGCAAATTTTACAGAGATCTCTGGGTTAAGAAATTTGGCTTCATTGTATCCTTTGTTATTTTAAATATATCAAGATATTTTAATTAAAAATTTTTACCCCATTGAACCAATTTTATATAGTATAATTTGTATGTATTTTGGTGGTCTCTGTCTTTATAGTAAATAAAAGCTTTTGAACAAATCTTGTCCTGTGCTTATTGTAAACACATACAGTTTACTGATGTGAATAAAATTTCTGGTTCATTTCACTGTTTAAACACAATTTTCATACACAGTATTAGTTTCTAGTATTAAATTGCATTAATATTAAATCTAACATTAAATTATTAATTATTATTGGTTGATATATGTATCTCAGTTTTACCAAAGAATGTTTGAATAAAGGGCCAGGAACAAGCACTGATTTTTTTAATACTGATGATAAATGTGTGAATTTCTCTTATGAAACACTGTAGCTATGAACCTTGCTTGCTTATTCCTTAGATAAAACATGAAATTCCTAAATTTTGCATTGCTGCAAATGTAGCTGTTAATTACCAAGCCAGATGAGCTGATCTGGTTAGATCAGTTTTGGAGCCATTGAGGTAAGTTTTGGTGCCATGGAGCCAATCTGCTGTTTCATGTTTTCAGTGAAATGATTCTTTCCCTTGTGATTTAAGTAGCAAACATAAGCCTTTCCTTATTCAGACCCTCCGAATGCATATTGCAAAGCTAGAGCTTGTTTCAGTTGCTTGTCATATGTTGGTATTTTGGGTTGGGATTTTGGGGTTTTTTTTTGGGGGGGTGGTGGTGTTAATTTTTGAAATTAATCCATTTTTAATAGTGGAAAATTGAGTGTTCTGTAGCCTTTTTTGTGAGGACTAAATTCTACATCTCTTGAGACCCCACCTGCAGTACTGTGTCCAGTACTCTTGGGGGCCCCACACAAGAGGGGCATGGACCTGTTGAAGCAAGTCCAAACAAGGCCATGATGATGCTCAGAGGGCTGGAGCACCTCCTCTATGGAAACAGGCTGAGAGAAGTGGGCTTGTTCAGCTGGGAGAAGAGAAGGATCTGGGGAGACCCTAGAGCAGCTTCCGATGCTTAAAGGGGCCTACAAGAAATCTGCAGAGGGGCTTCTTACAAGTAGTGACAAGTCAATGGGGAAATGGCTTTAAACTGGGATAGGGGAGATTCAGATTAGAAATTAGAAAGAAATTCTTTACTGTGAGGGTGCTGAGGAGCTGCCACAGGGTGCCCAGAAAAGCACCCAGAAAATTTCAAGTGTTTAAGGCCAGATTGGATGGGGCTTGCAGCAACCTGGTCTTAGTGGAAGGTGTCCCTGTCCAGGGCAGTGGATGTGGAACTGGATGAGCTTTAAGGTCCTTTCAACACAAACTATTCTATGCTTCTATGATCACTCTTTTTACAGTCTCCCTTATTTATGTGACTTTCTCCTAATAGAAATAAATGTGTCAATTCACCAACAAAAATTGTCAACAGAAATCTGATTTTTAAAATTAGAAAAGTGTGCCAACTGAAATATCAAGAAGGAAAATGCATAATGAGGATTAAATATAAATTGAGTCTAGTATATCTTTCTTTGTTTGATTTATTACAGAACTGAATCTTTACGGTACTGTGTGGTAATTGCTGGGTTGCAGTCTCCTTTTTAGGAACAAGGAATGGCAGAGATCACTGTTCCAGAAGTCAGCTGTAAATGTCGAAGACACCTACTTATAGAAACAAGCGTCTTCCTTTGCGAAGGGCATGTTCAGTTCTTCTGAAGGCAAGTAGTAAGCTAGGCCCACTTTGGTTTTTCTGGTGGGAGTAACATTGCATTCAGTGTTCCACGTGACAGTCACAAGTTGAAGTCTGATGGTGTCTCAACTCTAGAAGCTCTTGTGGAAAGGTAATGACTGCTTCCAGCGCGTGTTGGGGTGTCATGATGACGGTGTATTTCCTCGTCACTATCTGAGCAGGAAACTCGGATGTGTGGCTGCTCTGACCTGACTTCCACCTCCCTGGATACTGTACCTCCCTTACTAAAGTTTCTCCCATCGCTTAGTGCGCCTTGCTGAGCTGAGTCATGAATGTGAAAGGCTTCTTAAGAGCCACGCTGTGCGCATACAGTGGCAAATGTGTGTTGTTTCGCTACGGCACGCAGCTACTGGAATGCAGAAGTTGCGAACCCTTTTTTTTCCCTGTTATTACCAAGGAAGCCCAGCAGGTGGCAGGGAAGCCTGACGAGGCACCGGCTACGCTGTTTCCCTCGATTTCCCTCAATTATTTCAGCTGGCAGTGTATCACCGTTTGGCTCCCTCTCACTGGGGCTGACTTCTTCACCCTGCTCTAACTCAGCCCTCTTTTAACGCCTAATCAATAACCCCGTCACTTACCCCGGCTCCTCCGAGCCACGCGACCCGTTGGACCTAACCGACCAATGGCAGCTCCGTACGCACAGAGGGCACCGCCCGTCCGGCGCGGTGATTGGTTGGGCAGCTCGAGCGGCTGGAGGGAGAGAGGTGGTCATGGCGGCCGTGAGGGAGCAGAGGTGAGGGAGGGCGTGCGCTCGTCCCCTGCCATGCTGCGAGGGCTGCGGCGGCGGTGGGACTCCTACAAGTACCGCTTCGTGCCCTGGCTGGCCCTCAACCTCCGCCGCAAGCGCAGGTGAGGCGGAGGAGAACGTCCTGGGCGCTGCAGGGTAACGGAGGGGGTGGCGGGGTGCCCCGCCGTCCTTTCTGCCTTCCGGCGGCATGAGGTGACAGCCGCTGCTTGTGGGTTTCCCGCAGGGTATTTCGGCCTGGAGTAGCTCCTGGAGCAGGGTGGGAGCTTTCCTCAGGGGGTGAGGAGCTGCTGTGGCCGAGACCACGCTTGCAGCATGAGCTGAGGAGCTGCCTGGTGTCTTTCACCGGGGGTTCTGCGAGTGGCTCCTCCGTGTGTGTCACTGCACTGGCCTAAAACCCTTAGCACTGGCATACTTTGAAGTGGTATTTAATGATAAATCTAGGAAGATAGGTTTTGTTTGGGGGTTGTGTGTGTGTGTGTTCTGTATGGGGGCTTTTTTATGTGTTTTTGCCTAAAACAATACTGGGATGCTTTGAAGTCGTATTCAATGTTAAGCCTAGGTAGATAGGGTTTTTTGGTTTGTGTGTGTGTGGTTAGTGTGTTCTCTTTTTAAACGTGAAAGTAGTGATTGAAGTTGACTGCACCATTGTTATATGTAGCATAAATCAGTCTCCCCAGTCAGCATAATGTTTGTCCTCAAAGGGTAATGAGCCATATGTAAACTTTGGTAATCACATATATTTTGGTTTTGGTCATTAACAGCTCAGTTTAACCTACTTGTCTTGCTGCAGATACACAGATGATGATTTTTGTAGTAGCCTGGGCATGAATGAGTATTTTTTTAGAGTTTTTGTTTGCTTAAACCAACAATGCATGTAAGCTGCTGCTGTGAAATCGCTCTTCTGTATTTTGTTTAGGATAAATGTAACTTTAAAATACCATTTTCTTTATTTTTTCTTTTACAGGACCCTCCGATACGTTCCCAAAAGCTCCCAAGACAAGATTATCTCCGATGAAGATGTCTTTGAAACACTACTGAAAATATTCAAAGCTCTGTTCATAAATAACTTCAGTAGACAAGCACATATTTTTGACTTTCTTCCCGAAATCAAACATAAATACCTGGAGTTACTGATTGCGGAGCAGAAGCTCCCAAAAATACACTCATGTAACCATCTAAGTCAAGATGTGTTTAGTCCAGAGGAAGTTCTCTTTGATACACTAGGGTTCATAGTTAGTCGGGACCGAAGTTCTCTGGTGTCTGCTGGAACTGGAGTCTTTGTTACCAAAGGTTTTGTACCAAAGGGTACAGTTGTATCTATGTATCCTGGTAATGCAATATTCTTATTTCTGGTTGAGTTAGATGTGATTTCTAGCCATCTAATTATAGAACGCCAAAGTGCTGCACTAATTTTTATTTCACAGGTTTAATTTTTGTCATCCCTTAACGAAATCACAAGTTACAATGAATGAAAATATACCTGTGTAAGCTGACTAGAGGTCTTTTTGGAAATGAGCTAAGCAATATGGAGGGGGGATAATTTTGTTTACTGAAAAAAAAAACAAGACCAAAGAGAAACAAAACAAAAACCCAAACAAGTTTCAGTATTCAAAGTCTGACTTTTCAGCTGCTAGAAAAATTGTTCCACATTCTTGAAACACAGATAAAAGGGACCAGTTTCAAGTAGATGAATGATACAGTTTAATTTTTGAGGGCTACTGTTGAATAAGGATCTGAGAGTGAGGTTTTGAGATACCCACACAGATCAGGAGACATGACCGTAAACTTTTTCAAAGCACAAAAAAATGCAAATTGAAGAATGAAAGTAAAACCTTTATTTAGCAGAACCTTCTTCCTTTAAGTATATTTGGAAAATCAGCAGTTTTCTGTTCCTCCTCCTCATTTCTTAGACCTGTATTTGCTTACATTAAAAAAAAAAAAATTGTAATTCTGCCAGGATGGCCAAGCTAAGACAGCTCTGCTGAAGTGCTTTGGGTTTGCTTCTGTTTCATCTATCAATAGAATTGTCTTTTGCATGTGGTCCCTCGCTGCTACCAGTGTTGCCAGTCAAGACCAGTTGAAGCACTGGATGGCGGGGCATGTTTTTGCTATGGCAAAGCAGGAGCCTGGCCATTACTATTGACTAGTAAACTGACTAATGATCAAATGACAATCACAAGGAATGAGCCTTCCACCTTTCAACTTGCTTCAAATTTCAAGTACTAAATGTGCTAAATGTGAGAGTAGGTTTTTTGCGAGTCCTCAGCAATAGTGCATGTAGCAACACAGGATGAGCTGCTGCCATGCTTTCCCTCTTCAGGGGCATGAAGGAAGCTGCAGGGTTGCTGGCTGGGGAAAGGACCCTGTGAAGAGAGCAGGTCACTGCTCTCTACTTGTTGGGCGTCAAGGGCAGCCTGCTGACGAGGCCTTCACCTAGCTCCTTGTGAGATGGCAATGAAGGGGTTCTGCAAAGGGTTGTAGAAGATACAGTGGTGTGAGAGGTGTAAGACTGCAATATCATGAAAACTTGTGAGCTAGTCTGTAGTCACTTCTCGCAGGTTAAATTCTGTCCATAGACTTGAGAAACGCTCTGCTGAAATAGCTTGTCTGTTCTTGGTTTAGCATTTCCCTCTGCTGTTCCAAACAAACTCTTCAATCTGGGTAGTGGAGGAGGGTGCTTCAGGTTCTTCACTGTCTGTGTGTGCTCTTCTCAAAGACTCCTGACACAGCAGTAACAATACAGCTTAATGTCTTTAGCTGCACTTTCATAAACAAACTTCCCTTCATGTTTTCCTTTACAAAACAGACCAGCTGGCTGTGATGCTTTATCTACCTCTCGCATAGATTCTGGACAAAAGCCTTTTTCACGATTTCCTTCAGTGGCTTTTCTCTTTGGAATATCTCAGCTCATGTAGGGTTGGCATGTTTTTACATCCCACAAAATGGGTCTAAAAGCTTGTAAGTTAACAAGTGTTAATGTTATTAATTAAGAGAGGAATTCTGCCCCCTGTCTTCTTTGGATTTCTGTATGAATGGGACTGCATGAAACCATAAGCCCATTCTGACAATTAACTTACTTTCTTCTGAAATAACCATATCTGTCTTGCAACAGGTACAGTATACAGAAAGCATGAACCCATCTTTTTCCAGTCCCTTGGCAATCCCTTTATTTTTAGGTGCATAGATGGTGTCCTTGTTGATGGGAATGATAAAGGACTATCAAGATCAGTGTACAGGTAAGCAGTCAAAAGAAAAGGGGCAATGCCACTCAACTGATTTCAGATAGTCATACTAATAGTGTCAGTTCCCTTTTTTGTATCCTAAATTGAGTTATATTTGAGTATCATCCATCTATGTGCACAAGGGTAAGATCTGCTGGATGGGATCCTTTGTGTATTCATTTCTTCATCTGTAATGCGAGTGAGAGGTGTTTTGATATACAAAAACTGTTCCCTGTAAAGAAAATAGTTTTAATAGGAGCAGGATGTAGCATAAAATATTTTAAATGCTTCTGAGCTGTTATTCAAATCTGCTTAGTGTATATTAAAAAAAAAAAAAAAAAAAAAA
>NDXB01010728.1:69421-89593 GCA_002631895.1 Agapornis roseicollis | reverse complement strand
TCAAAAACAACATGGAAAAAAAAAAAAACAAAACAAAACAAAAAACAAAACAACAAACAAACAAAAATTAATATCAAGAAAAATTACATAAAATAATACATAATTTGAATAACTAATACCAGATTTTAATTCCAGGAATGGGTTTGAGGTTGATATTGTAATGATCCTTCACATCTTTAGTGATGGATGAGATGTGTTGACACTTCTGAAATGGTAATGTTTGATGCTGATTTCTGGAATTGAATGTGGTGCTTTTGTACTGGTTCTTCCACCAGAGTCCAAAAGACACCACACAGTCATGGGAGGTTTAAATGTACTTTGAAAGTATCAGTGAGGTGCTGATCCATTTACACACACACACCCTTAGTGCTGTCCTGTCTCTCAGGTGAGTTGGACAGCCATGGCTTTGCTTAGTGACCATGGCCATTTCTGCAGGAGGAAGTACAGGTAACCCTTAAGTGAAGGAGGGATTCCTGTTAAGGCTGTTGGTCATTACAGGTCTTGCTGCAGAAGAGACCAGCTTGGCCCATTTCAGATGAGCGATGAGAGCTGGCTCACAGCTGCCCCACAGAACCCACTGGCAGTGGGACAGTATGTCAACAACTGCTCACACGGTAAGTTGGCAGGAGAATTTTCCTGTTTGTGTTTATGGATATAAATTATTTTGGAAGTGATACAGAGAATCAGATGCTGATCTGGAGGGACAGTAGTGCAGTTTAAAACAAGAGAAACATTTATGGGATAAAAAGGTTTTGAGACCTTTTGTGGCAGCTGGGTGTTAGAATCCTTCAGTGCAGCAATGCTTCAACTATCCTTGTGCTTTTCTCACCAACTTCCCCAGTCTCCCTCCTGGTATGTAGAGTTAAAGGTACACATCCCAGAACGTGAGATAGTGGGAAAGGCTGTCTGGCAAAGGACAGTAGAGCTGAGGCAGTGCATAGAGTTACAGATCAAATTACCATACACACAGTGACATATATGGTAAGATTCTGTCACTGCTTAGTTTGAACTATAAACCTTTTTTTAGACTTCCTTACGTATGTGCAAAATCTAGGAAACTGTTAGTATGATCTAGCTGTTGGGCATGAAGGAAACTCTTCACTTACTCTATCTCATGCAGTGTGTGTTGGTCTTAAAGGTGTGGGGGAATAAAGAATTCATGGGAATAGTTGTAATTCAGAAAATTGAACTGCTAGCATACCTTCTGCTTCTAAGTGGCTTTCAGAGCCTCCATTACACTAAAAATATCCTACCTCCAGGCAGCATCCAGAACAGTTGCTGGAGTAGCAAACCAGGTATGCTAGGAAACTGGTATGGAAACAAAGGCCGTCCCATCAAACTGTTTCTCCCAGGCCCAATGTCCACATAGGGAAAATTCTTCCTGCTGAACAGATTGTGATTTTTATCTCTGGCTGTATTTATGACTTCTTCTGTCACCAGGAAGTATTAATTTGTTGGGTTTTTTTCACCTATAAAAGCAAATGTTGTATATTAACGACATTCAGTGATGCAGAGAGCTACCCTTGGTGCTATGAAAAATTATACCCCTTTGTACACATGTTGATAATCAGGTAATCCTGCTGAATGCAGTAAGGGTGAATTAAAGCTCTTATAGCTGGTTGTGTATATCTAGTGTCAGTTCAAAGTAGGACCTCAGAGAAGTGTAGTAGCTCCCAACAGAGGCATGGTTTTCAGGCTTGGTGAAGCATCTGGTGCATTTGCAGCAGTATGTTTGATGTTTTTACACATCTTTAAACCCTGAGATTTTCTCAGTATCACAGAGACTTTTTTCTTTTTTTCTTGTTTCTAGAAAAAGCAGCCAACGTGTGTTATCAGGAGTTTGATGTGCCAGCATGTTTTCCAGTCGAACTGAAACAGTATCTTCCAAACATTGTCTACAGCCACAACATAGAGAGGTTAGTAGTAAATCAAAGAGCTCATACATTTGTATGATACAAAACATACTGCATGTATAGAAAAGACAAACTTTGTTGAAGAATAATGTTATTCCATATGAAGATGAGTTGCACGAAAGTGTACACCTGTATGAAAATAGCTAGCTCTTTGAGTATACTATTTTTAAGTGATTTATGAGATCGTTTCTTTTTGTTCCTTTTTCCACATCTTTACAAGTAAGATCAGAATAGCTCTGAAGGCATGCTTTTACAGGCAGTGGTTACACTGTAGTGTGACTCTTCTGAATCCTATAAGGCACTAGTTATATTTTGTTTGTGTCATAGTGCCAAGGTTTCTGAGTATGTATTTCAAATGAGGTTAGCAGCCCCTGACCAATAAAAGCCCTTCTAAGGTATTTGAGATGTAGGCTTCTTACACTCCTGTTTTCCATGTCTTCTGCTTATGTGAGAAATAAGCAGATTAACTTGCAAAAAAATACCTCCTAACAGTAATTTGTATTGAGACAAGTAAAATACTCTGCAGTATAAAGGCATGTGGCTTGTAGTTCACTGAACAATTACAACATCCTCATTATGACCTGAAAATCCACCTCTTTTATAAGTTAAAACATTGAGAACCTTCCTCAGATTTCTACTTGGAAATGTGGGAAAAGCAACAATTAGATGAACCTGTATAAGGAGCAGTGTGGACAACAACGAGAGATAGTATGCCTGAATGTCCTGTACTGGGATGTAGTCAATAACTTTGAAGCTGTGACAAAGTAAGTTGTAATGTTGGTGATGAATTTAATACAAAAAAAAAGAAATTGCATTTAGAGGATGTGTAAGGATTTTAAAGCAGATCATCTAGACTTTTTATGTAATTCTGGGGCTGTTTTAAACCCCTTGAAATTTGCTTGGAGAAAGTTACAGTGCATATTGGAAAACTGGCTTTTCTGATTAAACTTAGACTTTGTTGAGGCAGGGTTAGACACACTTGTAATCTGCAGAGAAACTGTGAGACTGAACTTTCAGGAGGCCTGAATGTTGTACTTGAAGTGTGAAAGCACATGAGCAGAACTAAGCTATGGCACCATTTCAGGAAGGGGAAATTTTGCTCTGTTCCTTGGAATCTGTCCAAGAAAATATAATATTTCAGTCATCAGTTCTCCCAGTGTACAGCTGCTAGATGGAAGATCCCATCTGCTTCCAGCTGCTTTTTTTGATGCTGATATTTACAGTACTGACAACATGGGTAATCTGGTTTCTAAAGCTTTTTCTGTCTTGTAGAAGAGTCCCTAGTACTTACCTTTTTGCTGTTTAATTTGTTCCAAAATGGCTTCACACTGTATTTCTTAGTGGTGGCGGCTGTGTGGGGTGGTGCTGTTCTTCACTTTCATGTTCCTCAACAACAGAAGAATGTGCTCTCCTTCCCAGGATAGATACTCAGCTTTAGAGCATGAACATTTACTTAAGAAGTTGTAGGGGTGGGTTCCCAAATCTCTCTAAGAAAACTGTTTGCCAGCCACTGATTTGAGTTCAGGGTTTGTGGAGAATTCACTCATCGCTGTCAGTCACAGCAGGTCTCTGATGTAGTTTAGAGAGTGAACTACAGAGAGTGGGTTTAGCCAACTAGCACCTGTAGGTGTGTCTAGAGGAATGATTTCTGCTCCATCAACCTTGCTGTAGCTTCTGTCTGTGTGTCTTTTTCTGTCTTGACTAATTCTTTTCATTTCTGAATAATTGTGTGAGTTGAAAAGTTATTTGCATACCCACAGTGGTTGTGCTTTTTATTTCATTTTTTTGAAATGATATTGTTCTGCTTATACTTGCTGTCTGTATCTCACTGTTGTTCTTCCAGGCTCCCTGGCCTGTGTTATGCATACATATCATGGTTTAAGCCCAGCTGGTAACTCAGCACCATGCAGGCACTTGCTCATTCCCTCTTTTTCCCCCATTCCTGGGTGGGATGGGGAGGAGAATTGAAAGAATGTAAATCCCACATATTGAGATAGAAACAGTCCAGTAACTAAAGTATAACATAAAACTACTACTAATATTACTACTAATAAAGAATAAAGATAAGGGAAATAATGAGAGAGAATATAAAACCAGAAGAGGAAAAGAAACCAACAAACACAAGTGATGCACAGTACAATTGCTCACTACCCACCGACTGATACCCAGCCCAACCTGAGCAGCAAGCTGCCTTTCTGGGTAACTGCCCCCAGTTTATATACTGGGCATGATGTGTTGTGGTATGGGACACCCCTTTGGCTAGTTTGGGTCAGGGATCCTGACTCTGCTTCCTCCTGCCTTCTCATGCTCCTCCTCACTGCCAGAGCATGAGAGACTGAAAAGTCCTTGATCAGAGTAAACACAATTTAGCAGCACCTAGAACGTTAGTGAGTTATCAGCGTTGTTTTCAGACTAAAGCCAAAACACAGTACTGTGCCAGCTTACTGGGAAGGAGAAAAATGACTGTTATAGTTGAACCCAGGACAGTATTACTCCCAAAAGTAATCCAGGGATGTTGTTTTAGCTCCTTGCCATGGAGAGTTAAAAAGAAAAAAGGGAAATGAAATCGTTCATTTTTTTGCTTTTCCTTTTTTCACAGCGTCCTGCGGTGCATTGTGCTTGTCACTCTGAGAGACATCAAGCAAGGAGAAGAACTTTTCTCCAATTACTACACTGTTGTCAGCTGATTGAATAAATTCAAAACTGTATAAATCTGTGTCGTTAAAATAGTTACTGGGTAGGTACTTCAAGCTTCATGAGCATTTCTACATAATGCAAGGCTGTAGCTTTACCATGTAGGAAGCAAGCTGCAGGCTTGTAATTCCCTGAAAATACTCCACATTTGATGCAGAGGTGAAGGTGTAACCTTTTACATCATTAGGTTCTCAGCTGTCTCCTGTTGTTGATGTTATTGCTTATTGGTGTTCAAGCTGTCCAATAATAGCTCATAACATAAAAACCAAGGTTCTGGACACATCAGTTAATCTGGTTTGCACAGTTGTCTGTAACTATGGCTCAGTTTTACTGTTTTGCCATTTCACTGGTATACACGGTAAAAATTACATGAACTGTTCCTTGGAAAATCCTCATAGTTCATGGTAATTACCAGGTCTTGTTCTGGCTTTCTTGGAGATGGTCCCTTTGGTATCTGCTTCCTTTTAGAAAGTATTTCAGTGCAGCCAGTTGTTTTTTATGAACCCAGTTTTGGAGCAGCGCTGATGGGTACTTCAGGTGTGCCTATCAGGTGTGTATGTGTGTGTCTCCTGAGGCAGGCCCAGTCCAAGATTCAGTGGTTCAGTGAAAGGTTCCTGTCATGTGGCAGCTTTTGCAGCTTTTATTCTCAAAGAGAGAGGATGTTGTGTGCCATGTAGCTGGAGGAAATAATGCTAACCAAGCGTGATGTGTATGTTTGAATGAGTTACTGGCATAAACAGAGCCAGACGTTCCTACGTTAATTCTTGCTTCTATCTGCAAACTGCCTTTAGAAAGTAAACAAGAGACAGCTTGTCAAGTGTTTCAGTCTGGCTGAACAGCTTGGGAAAGGAAAATTATCCCATCATTTACCGTAAAACTCCAAGCAAGTATCCCAGTGAATGAGTATGTGGTTGGCATAAGTTCATGAGAAAGGAGGGGTGGGAAGCGGTGTGCTGTGATGTGATCTGGCAGTGGATGAGACAGCCAGGGTCCTGGATTAGCTACAGAAGTCTCTTGTTCAGAATGCAAAGCTTTTCAGTATCAGTGTTACTTGGTCTCTTTCCAAGCCTGAACCTTGTCTTTCATAGTCATCTGGAAGCCCTTTCAGCCCTTTCAGGAAGCTTTAAACAGCAGAGCTGTGAGAGAGCAGCATGTGGCTCAGTGTGGGTTGGACAACTTTTATGGGATGCTGGGAACAACTTCTAGTGACAATCCTTGTGTCTTCACTTGTGTGGTGATGATGATGAGAGCAGGCATTGTTCTTCGGTCTCCTGAAGAGGATGCTCATAATCTGCCTGAAGATTCCTTCTCTCCAGAGCAGGATTCTCCCCAGTGCTCCTGGTGGGAGTCACTGGGCATCTCCCAACCACTGAAAAGGGGGCCTGCCTCAGCAGGTCTGGGTTGATGGGTAGGTAGGGAACACTGGTCGTAGCATCCCAGAAAGGCAAGTGCTATTGGTGGTCCCCAGGCTGAGATGCTGTCAGGTGAGGATGTGAATTACCTCAGCTTGTTTGCACTTTTAAATGGGTGTGTTTGAAGGCATGCTCCTGTCATACAGCTGTGAAGGTAGGTTTACAGCTCTGTCACTGAGAAGGGTTTGCTTTACTGCACTTGCTGCTTCTTGCATGTGGATGGTGCGCAGTCATGAAGGACTGCAGTGCCCAAGTGCAGGGTACCTGTCACTGACCTGGACTGGCTTCTCCTCTCTGAAGTCCTGAAACCTGGCAGCCTGCTTCAGGGATTGCTCAGACATGATGGAAAGCAGGAGCAGCAACTGATTACTGGCTGCTGGTGGCTATAGAAGGCCAAAAAGCAGGAGGGGAAGGAGGTCAGTCAGGTGCTGCTTCTGAGCAAAAAGCAGCACAACATGGGGACTGAGCAGGAGAGAGTAAAATGGAAGAGTAGAAATAATGGTCCCATAAAGTTCTACAGCCTGTGAAAGGGCTCCAGGTATGTCAGAGCTCCCTTGTTGTCTTCAGCATCCTGTGTGTCCATTAAGGGTGAAGGTCATTCTAATCCCCTGTGTGCCCACTCATTGCTACCAGGTATCGCCCCTGCCTGAGAGGAGGATGTATTCTGATGTTACATCAGATGTAATGTGCAGTCTGATAATAACCCTGTGAAGTTCTCTATGCAATATTTTTATGATTTATTAATAAGAATAAATTATTCTCTCCAATATACATATTGAATATATAAAATCTCTCTCTCAAAAGATGATTTGCCTGGGTGATTTCCATTGTAATTCCCTACAAGCAGGGACTTGCATGTCTAACTTTGCTTCTAAACATGTGTAAACTTAGTGATAGAAAGAGGAAAGAAAAATGGAGCTAAAATTGAAGGTAGTTTCAGTTACTGACATGGCAGATCTACGTCTGCCTCCTGGACGTTGACCCATGCCCACGCTAAATACTGAACTGATTCAGGATAGTGTCTCTGTTTAAATCCATTATCTCCATGGGGATCTCCAGCTGCATCGGGCCTGGCTGGCACGGAGCTCCCCTTCCCACAGCATCCCTCATAGTGCTGAGTGTTGGTACCTGGCAGGTGCTGGTGCCAGGCAGTGCTCCCAGTGCAGCACCCAGGCTGCCTCCCCAGCTCCCTTGCCCCAGTGGCTGGGGCAGGAAAGAGGCTGGGAGGGGGCAGATCCAGGACACCTGTCCCAGGCTGACCAAAGGGACATTCCGTACCATATGGTGTCATGATCAGCAACAAGAGAAAGGAGCAAGCCGGGGGCATTTGTTGTTAAAGTGTTTGCCTTCTGGACCAGCTGCTCCATGTGCAGAGACCCTGCTTCCAGGCAGCAGCTGTATGTGCCTGCTGATAGGCAATGAAGAGTATTCGTGCTTACCTTTGTTTTTCCCTTATTGAGCTGCCATTGTTTGGACTCACGACTTACTTTCATCCTGCTTTCTCTCCTGCTGTCATGCTGAGGAGGGGAGCACTACTGTGCTTAGTGATCACCTGGTGTCCAGCGTAAGAGCAAAACTAGGAGCGCATGAGGAAGATGGAAAGGGCCACCACTGCACAGGGCACTTAAGGCTTACATTTCCTGTATTTGTTTAACTCCTTCCCCCTGTGGTAAGTGTCCTGGTACTCCTGCTGCTGCCAGCAAGGGGTGTTCCTGATTGCAAGCACCCGACTGCAGCTTGCCAACCGGGGTGGAAGTTGAAAGAGCTGAGATGCTCAGTGGGGAGGGCCTGAATCCAGGCACCTCCTCAGCAGGAACCTTTATGTTGCTTATAAAGGTGGTGCTGTGCTTACCTGACAGCCTCTTGCTGCCTGCTGTGCTGCTGTACATCTTTGCTGTGATAGAGCTGGAGCTCTCCCAGCGACACAGGAGACCGAGTCAGTCACTGCAGCCAAAGGGAGCGATGTGCTGCTGCGGCAGAGGTGTGCGGCACCGAGGCAGAGAAACCGGTGGGCGTAAGCACGATGCTGCAGGGCAGGATGGCAGCAGAAGGACGTATTCATCCTGGCCTCCTCCCACAGCAGGGACCAAGGTTTGCCGGGAGCAATAAATGACTTTTCCCGGCAGATGGAAGAGAAATCCAGGGGCTGGTAAAAACCGTTTCAGCAAACGCATTGTTGGGGTTTATGGTTTCAGTCTTTGTTGCCTTGTGTTCTGTGGACAAAACAAGGACTTGCGCACCCGGTATCCAAGCACCATTAGGATTTAGGGGCTGCTCCTCTTTTTAGTGGCAGAAGTGGATGTGTCCTTGTTGCCTGGCACTGAAGAAGTTAAGGTTCTGTGAAGGAGGATGTGCGTGAAAGCTTAAGAATCTCCAGTTTTAGGAAACAATGCTTCCTGAGCTGAGTTTTGAAAAGCTAAGCAAAGCAGGAGGTAATTGTGTCTCTGCAGGAACCTCATTCATTTTAACATTAAAAATGGCACCTCCTGAGATCCCTGCTCTTGTAATACCCACAGTGAAAAAAGGCCAAGAGAGAATGTAGTAGTGATTGTAGCTACAGACTGTACATAAGGACAGTGGGTTTTGCTGTTTAACAAATGGAAGAGGGCAGCTGGCAGGATGACGGTATGCTGCCTTTGTGGAACTAACACATAGCACCCAACTTTGTACAAATAGGAATCAGTCTGGCTCCCTGCAGAGCAGATGAACCATCCCACATCTGGGACATCCTCATTACTTTAATGGAAATGCAAGTTTCCATTGGGCTGGGAGGAAGAGTTTACAATACATATACACATACACTAATTAAAACCATTTTTAACACACCAGCATCACACAGCTAACAATTAGAATCATAGCACTACATCAGAACAGGGACAAGATGAGGCCAGTCATTATGGTTTGTTCTAGCAACACTGATCTTTACTCTGAACAACCAGAGGAAGGGAGAGGCAGCTTGTCACTAGAGTTTCGGATGGGTGGGGTATTTTTTGCATCTCTATCAACCACCACTACAGACACTTGTTCTTGCATCTCCTCGTAAGGGGAAGTAAAGCTCATTGTTTCTTGGCAAATTAGAACTGCCTCTGTTTGGGATGGTAACAGCTCGCATCCTATCTAATTGAAAGAAAAAAAATTACCATTTCTTTGCCCGAGGCTTTGTTGTGCGAGCAACAAGCAGAAACAAGCACACTAGACCTAGGAAAGTAGAGCCTTTGACGGCATTGGCAGGCAAGATCCTAGAAGTAATATGGTGCTTTTCAGGGTCCAAGGTTACTGTTCGTTCTCTTGAGAGAAAGGAAAATCAGGACAAAAAGCATTTCAAATTGTTTAACTTTGGCATAAACACCTAAACCGAGTGGAATTTTTATATTCTCACCTGTAATCCAACTTGATGTGGATTTAAGGATTTGGGCAAGTTTTCTTACCCTAGAGAACAAGAATGTGGGTCCCCCATTGGCTCACCATGCACTCTGAATGCTGGGTTATAGGGCTGGGATGCGTTACTGTGAGGAGACGTTCAAGTCCCATCTATGATTTTGTTATACTTAAGCCACAATGTTTTCACATCTGAGGGAAATCATTACTTACCATTTCACCTGCATAGCATTTTTCACTCCTCTTTAAGCATGCTGGGTAGCATGGCAGCGTACACCTTAGTGGTACCTAGAGTTCTTAAAGTGCATTCAGAGTTACTGCTAAGTATCTCTGAAAATCAGGTACCAAATACAGTGCAGATGCATGAAAAGCTTCACAAGCAAAGAAAGGTTTCCAGACATTTATTTCTGGAACTGTACACCAGGTATTAAAGTACAACAAATACAAAATAAGGCTCAAAAAAATCAGTGTTTATGTACAAATATTAAAACCAATGCAACAATAGCGACTTCCTCTTGAACATCTGATACTAAAACGTGTTCCGATTGTCACTAGGTTTGTTGTTATGCACAGGGTATGTACTTTGAACTGCGAATAACTAGAATGTCTGTTTTACCAGGAGGACTATAACCATTCCTACTGTATTTTACAACTGCTAGTATCTTCCTCCTTCTTTCAATGAAAAATAGAAATAAAAAAAATAGTAACCTTGTCATTACTTTATAAATTACTGTATTTAGTTTCCCTGTCTGTAGACAATGTGCTTGTAATGCTGGGCAAACAGTGTCCCTGTTGGTCAGTTTATCCATTAGTTTACATTCAAAGTTGAAACACTCACTATAGACTTTGGTTAAATTAAGTAGTATCGCTATGTTCTACTTGATCTGAAGTTTTCCTGCGTTTTTGACCCTCAGTTTTAAAAATTAAAACAGGAAACAATTGCACAACTCATCGATCTAATCGTACGCAATTTAGTATTCTTCTAACAGTATTGTACATCCTTCAAGTAAATTCAGCGGCTTGACCATGACAAGAGGAAAACTAAACATTTAAAAACCTATTATGAAGAGACATATGACTTATCAAAGCAAAAGTATTGCTATAATCACAGCACCAGTTACACTTCTAAATGAATCAGCTACCCTCTTCAGGTTCCCTGTACATAAAAAAGATACATCTACCAACACTGCAATTGCCCCTTATGCATTTTTTGGTTTGTCTGTAGGAAGAACAAGTGTTTCAAAGGACAAAGAATTCATCACAGTTTGTTATAAGAATTGTGCTTCACCACCTAGGGACCAAGGCAATGTAATTTCTTCATATGGTTGCAATTCAATTATATTCATGCTGACTTTCAAAACACAATTCTTTTAATAAACAGTAACAAGTTCTCCATTTAAATGTTTAAACTGAGAGAAAAATAAGTAAGTCCAGCTTTTAAAGAAAATTTCAATAAATAGCTATTTTACATGGATAAAGTCATAGTGGTACAAATTTATGAATGTCACATCAAGCATGCACAAAAATGTTACTATACACAGAAGTAGTCAGAAAATATTGAAATAGATATCTAAAAAGATATGAAGAATTTACATATTTACAAAATCTTGCAAATTATTGCCTCATTTTAACAAGGAATTAAAGTAAACGACACCAGCTAGCTAGCCAACAGGCTAAATATGATCAGCATCTAAAACTCTATTAGACTAGCCGGAATTCATTTTTCTCTCATATCATTTTCAGAATTTTGGTCAAAAGTCTTTATTAAATAACTAAAGTGTCCATTCAACTTGCTGACAACCCAAACCTTAGACAAGCCTCTGTCTACATTAAGAGCCCAGCAATGCATAGATAAACTGAATATATTACTGCATCAGCTAATGAGAATGGGCATGTTCATTTAAGTGCAACTGGTATAAGCATTCAGTCATCTTTGTATAATGATTTCTGTACAGACCAGCCACTCACTGTAAACCCATAGATAAACTTGAACGTATAACAATGGAAGATCATGGCCAGTATTTTACAAAATTACATAAAACGTGCTGATTCATAAAGAAAAGAAACCAGGTACAAAGTTCAGCACAAAATGCAGCAAGAAGCTGACAACTTGGCTAAAAATGTCAAGAGTACAACACATGGCCAAGGCTACCCGTTATTTACTGTGTACTTAACTAAAGTTACCTATTTCAGATGTGTCAGTGAAGAACTGATTACAAAATCTTCTCTACTTTTGTCCACTGTGCTAAACTAATTTGGTTTTAATATGTTAAATGTGCTATTGCATGAACACTTCAAAGCAATCTTCATTACAATGCTGTAAAGAGAACTCTACATGCTGCATCCCAAACTCCTCAGGATGTCAATGCAGTTCACAGTATGCATAATAAATACCCTCTTCCCTTTCAAATATTTAAGTCACTACTCTCTGATTACTCAGCATAACCTTGAAGCAACCACTACAAATATCAACAACACAAACTTAACCACTTGAATAATGAAAACAAATCAGTGGCAATTAAATCTGTAATACAAACAGTGCAAAGAAAAAGTATGGAGGGAAAGGGGTTATTCTATTTAAGTGAGGTTCAGATTCTAATTGAAAAACCCTGTAAATTCTGTGCTACAACATGTTGCAATCCAGTCCTATGTTTGGTTTGACTTCCCTGCAGGAATTAGAACAAATGTTAGCCAGACAAGCTTCCTGGATGGCTAAATTGCACTCAATGTTCAAAATAAAAAATTTATGGAAGTTAAGTAGCTGCTGAGAAACATTTTTACTTAACCTTTCCTGTTTGAGCAATGGAGTGAAGTGCCACTTTTAAGCCAATGACTTGTCTAAACAAATAAATGCAATCCATACGAAAGAAAAACTTCAAAACACATACTTCAAGGTTCTACTATTCCTATCTGAACTAGACAGTCCCTCAAAACTAACACTTTGAACTGCAGTGCTCCAAACAATTTAAGATGTCTTTCATATGCAGACTGTTTTTTTTTAGTGGTAAATCCCAAGCTGTGAGGACTATAGCTTTATACACCAACAACTGTCTTGGGTACATGATCGCATTACTCTCCAAGGTTGTGGACAAAACCCATCAAAACACAATACAGCCTAAATAGCATCTGTTTCAGCCAGTAATTTTAAAAGTACACAGACACCTATGGCAGCATTATTACTTCTGTGTAAGGTAGCCATGGCCTGTAGTTTTTTGCAACAGGATTGAAGTGTATGTCTTCACACTTTACCCATGTTAAGTCCCTTGTGCTAGCTTCCACCAAGATGAACTTGCTGTTTTGTAAACTGAAGTGCTCTAGTTTAGTATCACATGAGAGAAGGTTCCATTTAAGAAACATCCGTGTATGTTTGTGCAGTTTAAATTAAAGAAACCCATCCCTGCTTTTATAAGAAAAAAAAACAACAAATGCTACATTGAGCAGGGATCAGGATCGGTACCTGTAAACATTGTTATTCCACTGCATCCGTCACAGCAAAAGTAACTTAGACTAAAAAGCCACTCCAATCCAGTCAGAACTTCTGTGCTGGTTTTGAAATGGTGGCCTCTGTCTACAGGCTTTAAAAAAAAAAAAAATGGAAGCAGAGCTTAAAGCTGCACCACAGAGTTCTCTGAGTCCCAAACTCCACCTAACATCCTACGACATTTCCACATTTATGGACTGAAAAAAGAAATTACTCTTGATAATCAAGATATAGTTCTATACATACAAAGACATCACTGATGTCATAAAGTTCAAACTTCCAGTGAAAGACTAAGCAAACCTGATAGCTCCCATCAAGTTTACTACTGCATAAAGTACCCACTGTTTGTTTAGTTTTCCGCAGTCATTCTGAGTGAAGGGCAGCATGTTGGTGAAGAGCATGGGTACTGATAAAACCATTTGTTTCATTTGCAGATAGACTGCTGAAGTCAGCCACTGAAACAGCCATTTTGGCACTGGTAATATGATGTGTGTGGTTCTCCAAGTCTACACCAAGGTTATTTACAGAGACATCATTCATGAAAGATTCTGGGACAGGAATCCCCATTTTCAATCTCTTTGCAGGTCTTTCTGTCTCCTCACTGCACACATTCACTGGGTTTAGGTCTGAATGATAAAAGCCGGTCTCAAATAAATTAAAACAATCACTTTCACCATTGCTAGGCAAGCTGAGCAATTCTTCTGTTCCAACAGGCACATGATTAACTGGTGCTCGGGGTAAGCTGTCCATAGGAGGAAAGGCATCATCCAGGCAGTTCACATCTGAAGTATGGCAGACTGTAGCTACGCTGTTCGTCAATGCTGAAGAGAAGATGAACACAAACGCAGATGAAATAGCTGTTTGCACAGTTACAACAAAATGATTTCTGTTTTTCTTGATTTACCTGTCAACTCATTGGCAGTGATAGAGTTCAGAATGCTCAGCTGTTGATCAGGAATGGTTTCTGTTCGATTATTAGATGTTAAGGCTGAAGAATGCACAGCTCCACCAAGGGCTTCTGCTTCATCTACCAAACGATCCATGTAGTCCCTAAAATAAATTTGCATCCACAATGTTGTTATTTAACAGGACAACAAAGCCTGAAAATTATGACGGGTTTAATTTCAGTTGCCGTAGCCACTGCAGCATTACACTGCAATGACAGCAGAGAAAAAAATATTCCACATTCACAATTTGTAACAGAAAACACATTCCAAGAATGTTTTACTTACGTAACTCCTGGATGATGGTTATATCTCTTCTTTCCAAATCTTGTTTGCTGAGCAAAGTAGTCATAACGTTCTGACTTTTTCCACATGTAATAGAAAGCCACACACTCAGCAACTGTTCTGGTTCTTACCTAAAAGAAGGCAGGAGGAATTGACAAGATTAACGTAAAGACTGACGTTTTCACATCTCCCCATTCCCGTTCCCGCAATATCATTAGTTTTATTGCTCTAGTATCTGGAACAAACCAATTAAATCAGGAGACTTCAAACAGATTAATAGCATTGCATAGTATTACATTTGTTCTACTGTATACATTACTAACTTTTTAAAAACTAGACTGAAACTATATCTACATCTGAAGCAATTACATATATATATAAACAAATATATATATATTTATATAATATATAATATATATAAGAGAAGTGAAGCGGAAAAGATTTGGGTACTTATGCCTTTTGGGAAAGTGGAGGGTTTCAACAATAAATATTCAAACAACAACACTGTAATCTGGTTTAGTATGTATAAAGGACTCAAAAAACTTATTTTGATCTACGTTAACTGTCTCCCCAAAATGCAGATAGTTATGTGAAGTCAGTTTCTTGGAGAAAAAGTAAGTACTTCTACCTATAGTCTTACAACCTATACCCATTTTTAGATGCAGAAACATTTCACATCATGATCAGCCCACAGTTCCAGTTTAAATTTTACAACTAAAATATACAGCTCTATCCACATATAGTCTGGCAGTAAGCTACACTTGAGTTTCATCGAACTTAAGAGAAACATCAAAGGGAAACCCAAAATGCTTGGGTGTAAGCAGTAAACCTTGCTAGTGTACGCACAACCATACCAGGCAGGAGAGGAAATCCTTATGCCTAGTACATGAACTCCCAGTGAACAATGCTTTGCAGTATAGGGGGAATGATACATCTCGTTAAATTTCTCCACATACTTATCTTGACTAGCTGACATTTTCCATACACAAATGACATCAGCTATGTCGGGTCCCAGAACTTTCCCTAAACTTTCTGGCATTTTACCTACTTGAAAAGAAAACCACTGCGTATTTCTTAGACAAATTTTGCTCCCTCCTGGCAGATGCATGTACTGCCCTGCATGTTGAAAAAAGCATTTTTAAATTGTTTCTCTGCATTGCTGATAAATTACTGTTTATTGGCATGGTCCATGTAAAGTCTGAACCACCCAAACATTATCTAGGATAGGTTAAACCAGGTACTGAGCAGGAGCAGCTGACTGTTGTTGAATAGCAACCACCACCCTAGAAAGTTCACCTGAAATACAACAAGAACACCAGACTTCTGAAGAAAAAAAACCTTCTAGGTGGTATATAAAGGAGATATACAGAAGATCTGGCAACAGCCATATTTTCAGCTCTTGTTTTTTGACCAAAAAAAAATTATCCCTATTCTGCAGGCACAGAGGAGTCAATCAGAAGCAGTTCAGAGCAACGTTAGAACTCCTTCACTGGCCAGAAGAGAGTACTGATGGAAGACTACACTTCTTGAGAACACACAGCTAAGCCTGTTTCTGTAAACTACGCCTACCTCATGACAAAAGGAAGTTAAGTAAAGATGCAACATCCCCTCCCACAGCCATAGTATTGAAATACTGTGCTTTTAGGAGAGCACACATTTAAAGTAACTTATAATACAAATGAAAATATGGATACAATGTCAACATAAGTCAATTTCAGAGCTGATACATTTACTCATCTTGCAATGCCTAGTTCTTCCAATGGCATCTATGAAAACATCAGCACAAAAATTCCAAGCTGTTTTTAATATATTGGTTCTAATTTCAGTCTTCTTCATGGCTTCTGACAAACGTTGTTTTTACAGATTTTCAGCATTATATCACATACCAATTCTTCCTTTTAACTGTAAATTACTAACCTTGTTTTTCTGTATGAGATGAAAGTCTTTTCCATAAATCCTAAGTGCATCTTCAAAGCTTCTGCATTCTTCTTCTGTCCATGCTGTCATCTCTTCTAGACAATTTCAAAAGCAGCATGATAAACTCACCAAGCTTTTACAAAGAACAAAACATTTGTTGCTAATGGATGAGTACCCAAATGCATTTTAAAAAAAACCCAATAGTTCAGTTATTTAGATCCATGTTCTCTTCTCTGTGGTACAGATATCCTACCTGAAATCTAACATTTGTGATAAAGACTCACAGAAGACTTTGATCTCTAAGATCTTTTATCATTAAGGGCAAAGGACATTCAGAAGATTTATTATTTAATAAGTCTGTCATCAAAACACGAAGTTTGATAACATCACCAAGATATAAGCAAGATAAATTGTCTGAATATTTCTTCTCACACAAAGAAACAGAGAACAGTGTTTGCTGGAAAAAAGACTGAAGGAACAACCTGTTGCAATGGATGCCCCTGCTCCGATTCAGGAACCACCAACACAAAGGCCTGACTGAGATCAGGCCTGCTGTAAAAACCTGTAAGAACTGTGCTAGGCTGCATTTTCTCAGGACCTAAGGAGTCTAGGCCTTGTCTTACCAAGAGCCTGAGGTGGGACTAGACAAAATTAAAACTGCTACAGCTGCACAAAAAAATAAAGGAGGGTTGACTATGACTATTTTGCTTTACACTGTAAGTATCTGTAGCCTCTGAAAGCCCACTGGACTCTCCTGTACAGCAACAGGCTGCAAAGACATGACCTCTGCTACCGGAGGGAATGGACATCTCTCAAGAGGACCCTTCAGGGCTGAGACACCTCTTTCTCAGCACCTGACAGCTGTGATAAGGTAAACCGTATTTTACCTAAAGCCTAAAAGTATACTATATACTAGCAATATGTATTTATATTAAGCTATAGCTTAATTATTAGAAGTGTAGTAAGTAGACTTTGCCCAATTAGTGATTATTGTTAAATTATTGTTAAATCATCATTTAATTACTATTCAATTATTGCTTCATTATAAATTGATCATTTAATAATTTAAATTTAGTTAATCCCATAACAATGACATTTAATAATTTACCTATTACAAAAACTGGTGTAGATGGCACTGACTACTTACAGAGGCATGGAGATAACCCCCCACTGAAATTTTGAGACGACATGGATGTGTGAAAAGCAGTACAATTGAAGTAAGATAACAAGAGGAAAAGAGAGAAACTGAAAGATGGCAAAGAGAAAGTGATGATAATAACATACAAGATATTGAAAGTGTATTTAGTAGCTGTGTATCAGCATACAGAATGCAGTCAAGAAATGAGAACATTACAAGATGAGGTTGAAAAAAGAAAGCATGAAGAGATGCTGTTACCTCTGTGAACAGACCAACTGTTTAAACAACTTGGGGAGGAGACAGAAAGAAACATGAGGGCAGAAGATAAACTAGAATTTATGATAATCTGGGCCACCCAGATTATCCAGATCTTGTAAGATTCCCAGATCTTGTGAAATTCATTAGGTAATCATTTCCCCAGAAGACAGTGACGGAGAGATCAGAATTCAATGTAGTCTGTTACTAAAACAAGTATATGCTGGGCCTCAAGGAGGCAACTGGAGAAATACCATAAAGACCACACCATGGGACCCTCTTCAACTGGCCATTCTACACAAAAAGTATGTGTGGAAGTCTGGTGAAAGCAAAACTGAATATCTTCAGCATGTTCCCTTAATGGGAGGAGATTGTTACAGCTTTTGTGGACCATGAGTGCTCTTGACTAAAGAGAATCATCCCTAACACTGAACCACACTCTATTGCCTACTGAGTATCATATTGGTCAGGAGGCACAGACCCTCTGGATAGAGGGGAGCCCACTGCTATACCAGTAAGATTAAGTAAATGTTCTACTACTGTAGACTACAAAAGAAGCCTGCCTTCAGGTTATGAATGACAGTGCAAATAGTGATTACCCTATCTCTGTCCCTGTAGATATCCCACAAAGCCATTAAACTACTTGTTTCATGCGGGATAGAGTTAATTTTCTTCCTAGTAGCTGGTACAGTGCTGTGTTTTGGCTTTTGTCTGAAAACAATGCTGGTAACACAGCAATGTTTTAGTTGCTGCTCAGAAGCACTCTGAACAAAGACTCTTCAGTTTCCCATGCTCTGCCAGTAAGGCAGGCCACAGGAAACTGGGAGAAATCAGAGACAGGACCCCTGACCCAAACTAGACAAAGAGGTATTCCATACCACAGCACGTCATGCCCAGTGTATACACTGGGGGCAGTTACCTGGAAGGCCCAGATCACTGCTCAGGTTGGGCTGGGTATCGGTTGGCAGGTGGTGATCAATTGTACTGTGCATTACTTATGTTTATTGGTTTTTTGTCCCTTCCCTGTTTAATTTCATACTCTCTCCCCTTGTTACTTCCTTATCATCGCTATTGTTAGCAGTAGTTATACTTTACTGTATTTATCATAGTCTAGTTATGGATTGTTCCTATCTCAACCCATGGGAGTTAAGATTCTTTTGATTCTCCTTCCCACCCGGACTGGGAATTAGGGGGCAGGGGGAAGAGGGAGTTTGCTGTGTGGGTCTGAGCTACCGGCTGGGCTTAAACCATGACAATAACCCTTTCAGACTTCTTAAAAAGGTCCTGCAAATCCCCTTCCCACCCAATCCCCCCCCTTTTTTTTAATGGTAAAACATGCAGTTTCCAGACCTAAATTTTACAAACAAACAAACAAATTAAAAAACCCACTAAAAAAAAGAGTAAGACTTTTAAAGCAAAATAGCTCCTTTGAATATGTTCATTTTGTCTCATGTATTGTTGCTTCCCTATCTTGATTATGGCATTGGATCTAGTTAAGAAGGGATATTTCAGGCATTTTACGTTCATAATGGTGATCCAGAAATTTTCTGATAAACTGACATTTAAAACCAATAGGACAAAATACCCCCATGTTTCACAACATTTCTGGCAGCAGACACTGAAAACAAGACCCTGCTGCTCCCAGATGAATGTGATAATCATTTCACTGCAAGGCCGTTTCTTTCTTCCTCATCCCATTAACTTTGCACTCCTTACTACAAAGCTCTCAAGCTTGGAAGAGAAGAAAAGATCTTTACCACTGTAAAGTTAACAGTCTCACTATTAAGAAATTATCTGCAAGAATATCAACTTATACCAAGGCTCATACTCCACTTCTGCTTTATGCAACACATATGTTAAAATACAGGACAAAGAACTGTCTTTGTTAAATGATAAACTCTGATTTTCATTTAAGGGAATAATACAGTTAGGGACAATCAAGACAGAAACTTGTTTTCACTGTACACTCAAGCAAAGCTTTCCCTGCTCTACCAAAGACCCGTGGACTTACACAGTAGAACAAATTCAGGTTTCGCACAGTATAATGTTAATATTGAGGAAGAGAATGAGATCTTTTTATACAGCTCGCTATATTCTACCAATTTTGGTATAAATATCATCATATTACAGTTGATCACGATCTCAGAAAGATACTGTAATGTGGGTAAGAACTGCTCAAGAGCAAATTCACTTCTCCCCCAACCCCTCTCCTCAGTCTCTGCCACTGTTACAAGAGCAATGAAGGAAAGAAGGGAAGGTGAAAAGCTGACCCTCATCTTCCATACAAGTTACAAACTTCTCTAGCAGGAACTTCCAACTGGCTAGCAGTCAGATTATACCTAATCAGTGCTAAAGACATCATGGAAAGGCACATGCTTATGAATCTGATTCTTACTCAAGGTTTTGCTACACAACTTTCTTTTATTCTTTTTTTTTTTTTCATATTTTCCCAACACCCATTTCTGACAACACAGGTACGCTCTCTCTTACCCTGAGATGTCTTTCCTTTTGAGCAGTATCTCTCAATTGCTTCTTTAACATTATGGCTACTTTTGAGAAGTTCATGCAGTGCCTGTAAAATGGAAAAAGTCTTCAGAAAAAGTTTGCAAATATTAAATCTAGACCAGCAAAACTAGCTTTTCAGTGAGCACATCTAAGGTAAAAAGGATTTATCTTTATATATGATGAAAATTTCAAAGTAACAAACAAAACTATCAGAAACCTGAGACAAATTTTAATTAAAAAAAAAAAAAAA
>NDXB01010728.1:6770-29695 GCA_002631895.1 Agapornis roseicollis | reverse complement strand
ACTTCTGTGGTATAGAGATAAGTATTCTCAGTGGTTGGTTGTTTTTTTTTTTTTGCTAGTCTTTAACTGTAAACCTGTGAAATTGGTCAGATTTCTAAAAGTACATCTGTGCTTTTATTACCAGTGCTCTTTTATCATAATCAGTTGGAAGGATTAGGCCTAAAAGGCATTTTGCTTTATGCCCTTACTGAAATTTACAGATACTCTGCTACTGACTTTACACTCTGAGTATTGTGCAGTTTTTGCCCAGGCCTCTGTCTTTGCCATTTCATTATATGGCACTGTAGGAAAGTGATTGACTCATCTGATAGAGCAGCACCATCAAAACCTTTTCTAAAGAGTTTTTAGCTGAAGAACTGAGAACATGGCAAAGACTTGAATCTGCTTCTAGAGTAATTTTTGCAGGAAGAAATATACACCCAGTATCAGTGAACTGTGGACAAAGCTCAGTTGAAAACAACTTTCCAGTCCTCAGATGCTTGGTGATCACCAAATCTTGCCTGAGTCCATGATTTGTAAGGAAAAGGTAAAAGGTAGGAGTGTTAAGGAGTAAGAATAAACTCTTTTCATGGCAGTTGGATATATAGTAGAAGCCTGAATAGTTTTCTAAAAACTGTAATGACTAGTGGATGTATTTGGAAACTTGACTAGTTTTCTAAAAACAGTAAGTTGTGTTTATTAAGAAATCACATTGTTGGTGCCTTTTTCGTCTCGTACACAATAGCCAATTCACCAATAACTTGGTGAACTTATATCCTTTGTTTTGTTTTTATTTGGTATAAGCCCAATCTCTCCCCTTGTTTTTCAGACTGTAAGTGCTTTGAAATGAAGATTTTGTTCTTGTTATGCTTATCTTCCAGTGTTGATACCTGTCTTGATCCTTTCTAAAGATTTCATGATTCTCCTGCTTGGATAGGAGAACTGTATTTGAAGGAAGGAGAAAAAGAGTTATGAGCTGCATTTTGCTCACATTTAATTTGCTGTTTCTTAATGTAGCATCTCATGTGTTGGTTTGTCTGTAAGCACACACCCATTTCTGCTTATGTACTACTGTTGAAGATGAAAGTGAACTGGACTCCTATTAGAAAGAGAAGCCATTTTTTGTGTTGGTTCTGTGATTCTAGAGCTTTTCTTCATTTGAGTTTTAGTAGTCTGACATAGTTGCATTCTTTAGGAAGTTTCTCTGACATTTTTGTTGAGGTTAACATAGAAGAGAGTGTTGGATGATTTCAGAAGAGTGATTTAAAATGTTATTTGGGTGGGATATCTTTACACTTGTGTCTGTTTTGTACATCTCACCTTACAGTTTAACTCTGGTATTGGAGATACCTAAAAACCTATGTATGAGCTCACAGCATAAAGAAGAACCATCAGCTCAGCTAAGTGCAGTTTAATGCTTAAAAATCTGTTAGGCTTTCATTTAGAAGCTGGAACATTAGCTTCTGTCACTGGAAGTCTGCATTAGCCTGGTTCAGGCCAGAATACAACAATAATTATGAGTGAAAAAGTTCAGATCACACATCTCATACGAATACATTACAGCAGCCTTAAAGTGAACTATGTTAGTTCTCACTTAACAGATATGTACTCTCTTGAGCAGAGATGCGGAATATGTGTTTATTTGGGTTTTCCTATGAAGTGCATGTGGGTGTTCATTATATTTTTATTAGCTGTGTATGAAGTAGTATGCATATCATGCTTAAAATATTTTTGCATCATTGGCAGTATTTCAGTGTCCAGCAGGCAGTGTTTCATCCATTTCTTTCCTTTCTATGCTATAGCTCAGCTTCAGGTAATACAGTTCATATTATCTTGCATTCTCTTGCTTATTGAGAGATGTTTTCCTACCTGTGGGGAGAGCATGGGGTAGATTCTTATATTTTAATCTTAAGCCATTGCTTCCTCTTACCCATTTTCAAACTAGAGAATTTTATTGGATTTGACAGTGGGTTTGGACACATAAGACTCTGTTTCTGTTGATTCCAGAGGTAATATGGGATTTGTGGTGGCCCTGAGCATCTGTTTTTTTCATAAGGAAATTTAATATAGCCTTTAAGACCAACTTTTAGGGGCTAATTAAATCAGCTTTTTGTAGTAAACTAATGAAATACCTTCTGAAATCCATTCTAGATAGTACCAGAAAGTATTTCCACAAGGTAGTTTTGCCAGACTTCTGGATCAGACCTTACACAAGATGCTTCATTCCATTTATAAGAGGAAATAAAAGATTAAATGTTACAGTTGTATTTTCATAATACCTATGATGTAGTCCATTAGTGTGACACTTTGGTAATAAAAGCAGAAATGTGATGCTATAAATGAGATGAAGATACTTAGATTCTAAACCAGAACTGTGTGAGAAAATTGTAACAGAAAGCAGAAGGGAAATAATAATTGAAACACCACAAGTGTAATCCTTTTGTAACATAAGCATCTGATGAGTATTTATTTCTTGTTTTTCCAACTGCAGGAACTTGCCATGAGGTGTTGAAGCCTTGTTTCACTGATTCGGAGAGACTGGACCTAAATGGCGCAGCATGACTTTGCTCCAGCCTGGCTTAATTTTCCTACTCCACCATCATCAACAAAGGTATATTCTTCATTGCTCGTTTCAAGAGGCACTCTCATTATTAGAGAGGTGTAAATGTCATAACCTCAGTCATAGTAAAAAATGCAAATTTCCTTGTGAATAGGGTGATAACAGATATTACTTAGCAAGTCTTGTTGGGATTTAAGTAGTTGTGCTGTGATTGTAAAGCTCATACTCTAGAGTTTTTTTTTTGCTTGAGCAGCTGTATGGAGTTCATGGAAAGAAGTGTGTGCCCTGACATATTATCAGAGCTGTTACTGAATTAAGATTGCCTTCATTAGGGCTTTAAAATTAATTATTTTGTGCTAGAAGTACCAAGGCAGAGACATGTGCTTCATGCTCTTGCTTGTGATTTTGCTCTGTGTCCTATAAGTTTTACAGATGTGTTATTCTGTCGTCCAAGTGACTAAAAAACCAGCTTTTGAAACAGACAGTGACCTTCTGAAATGGCATCTCATTTGCTGGTGGCATGCTTCTTACTATTTGTGGAGTGTAGTGCTTAAAACTAGTTGTGCATCTTCACTCTGGTTGTTTCATCTAGACTACTGTTACTTTATACAATGGGACAGTTAGTTTGGAAACAGGAAATAGCAACCTGTGAATCTTTAGGATTTGTAAATATTCTAGGATGTCATCAGTATGTCTTATCTCATAAATGTTTCTTTCTTTTCTGTCCTATCCTGATCTTTCTGAATTTGTGTGAATGCAGAAATAGAAGGCAGCACTGGATATGCAAACTTCTGTCATCTATTTCCCTGTTCGTGGACCTTTTTTCATTGTAATCTTTTGAATCCAGTATTCATACCTGCAGCTACGAACGTGGCATTGCGTTATTTTAATGTATTTATGCAAGTTTCTTTCTTGTCTCTTATGTCCATGGGAAAAGTTCAGCCTTTATTAATTTACAGAAATAGGCTTACTATGCTATTGTTAATTGCACAGTTAGCTGTGTTACTTCAGTTAGCCATCAGTATTAGATATGATCCCAATGCTTTGCTTACTTATGTCTACACACGTGTGCATACATGTGTGCATTTTCTTTAGTCAGGTTGTTGAATGTCCTTATTCATACTGCTCTACTTATGTTTCTTCTACACTGACCTAACTAGCTTCTTGCAGCTTTCCTGTAGTCTATGAGCAACTCAGTTGCTGTTCTGGGAACATCAAGCCCATCTCATCACAGATTAGTTCCTGTGATCTGTTTTTGTTTTACTTGATTTCTGGTAAATTCAGCTCTTGTGGTTGGCTTTTTACAACTTAACACATTCTCAACTGGAAAAGTAATCAGAGTTTAGTTAAATATGGCGTCACAGTTACAAAGCAGTCATCATCAACTTATCTCAAGAGTCTGCTGGAAAAGTGTTACCTGCATGCTTAAAGTGTAAATACAGCAACATAAAAGTTCCAGAGCTACTCCAGTACCTCTCAACTATATCTGAGTTATGGGTTGTATTTATCACCTCATTCCTGAATTCTGTGAAATACCATTGAAGGCATATATTGTGCATTCTTTTCTCTTCCATGACACCTCACCTCAGGAAGTTCAGATAGATTTTCTTTAACCTCTTCCAAAATCTCGACAGTTGTATGCTTTGTCCATTGTAGTCTTTGTACTTCACCTGTTTGAAATGCAGCTTATTTGCCTGTGTTACTGCCTTACTCAGTGACCAGTATTGTGTGATACACAGCATGTTTGGATATTAAACACTTGTGGTCTTTTGGTCCTACCCAATGTGTAGCCATTCATAGTTTACAGAATAAAGTGTTTCCTGTCATTCCTCACAAGACAGGTCTTAAATATTGCGGCCCATTCTCCTCTCCATTTCCTAAAACAGATATTTATTTCTATTTCCCATATATATCAACAAAGCATCTGAAAAGCAGATAATAGGGATGGAAATGAAGTGGAAAGATGGGGTGAGGAAGGCAAGGTGTTTCCTGTTTCATGCAGAATGGAGATGGGGTGAGGCTGTGGTATCAATGACGTTCAGACTTGAGGAGAAATGAAACTGCCCCGTCAGTTTTTATTTCTCTGAAGAGGCACTTAGAGAAACTGCATCTTCAGCAGTTTGGTTTCCCCCTCGATCCTGGATAGCTGGTGCTTTTCCTTACATAGGTAAAAGCTAGCATTGGAAAAATGTGATGCCAGGAAGCTGGGATTGTGAATGAGCTTTCTTAATGTGACAGGTACAGATTACAGCTTTACTGAAATCCACCTCACCTATTGCTAATGATTTCCTTTTCAGGATAAGCTTTTATAATATCATCTCCCCAGCACTTACATAGCAAAGTCCACTTACAGCTGAGTATCCATTGCTAAGTAGCTTTTGTTCAGGTCTGGAACTACAATATTTGTGTCAGTGCAGTACTGCAGTTGAGCAGATGTAAATGGAAAGGCGCTGTGAATAGTGAAGCCATCTTGGGATACAGACAAAACTTTTCAGAGAGGATTGTTGTAAGATATATATGGGAAGATTGCATATGGACTGGTAAACTCAGTTTTTGCAAACTTTTACTATATGCTCATCAATAAGACTACTTCTTATATTTCAGAAATGTGTATTGCTTGCTTGCTTCCTTGGCTGACTGAAATTAGATAATTTCTCAACTCCCAGAAACTGTCAATAGGTTTCCTGTCGATGACAAAGTGTATGGTCATCTCTGCCGCAAGAGGTTTTCTAGGCTAATACCTCCACCATGTGGGAAAAGTGCGAACTGCACTGTCTTTGCGCAAAATGCAGAGACTTAGATACGTTATGTCTTGTACAACACAAACACTGCGTATAAAATGATGTCAGTTATACTTCGGGAAAATTTGATCGTTCTTCATCTAGTTCCAACCCCCCTGCCATAAGCAGGGACACCTCACACTAAGCCGTGCCACTCAATGCTTCATCCAACCTGGCCTTGAACGCTGCCAGGGATGGAGCACTCCCAATTTCCCTGGGCAACCCATTCCAGCATTTCATCACCCTAACAGGAAAGAATTTCTTCCTTATTATAAGGAGTTTTTTTTCTTTATTTACATAAATATTTGAGATTCATTGTCATAATTCTTGAACTACTTAGATGTTTTGATTGTTTCGTCTGGTTTTCTGTTTTTTGTCTCTCTCAAAGTTTGTGAAGAAAATAATTTGCTTTCCAGGTCTCAAATTGAGAGGGCAACCCCTCATTTGAACAGTGAATTTTGAATAGTACCTTGAGCGCTGCTAGGGCATTGTCAATAGAACTTGGGTATCTTTTTCAATTTGATGGAACATTTTTTCCAAAGTAGTTAAACTTGTCACTGTGATTTCCTTCCTTGCTTTCCTCTCCCCCTCACTGTGTTCAGTGCAGTACTTCAAATATTAGTAAAGCTCAGTTAGATGTTAATGGCTAATAACTGTTTAAATAAAGTTGGGGCTTTCATTTTCAGACATATACCATTACTGCTGTACTTTTTGTCCTGAATGTTACTTAGTCTGGAAAGGGAGTGAGCTTCAGGCAGTGAAGTTGTTCATACTTCTTCATTAAGCTTAATTTGCTGATACAGTAGATTTCCACATAGCTGTGTGTTTATGCATTTGTAGCTCCTATGGCCCTGGATTGTGTTGATCCTGTGTGCATGTTGACATATGTGTGCACGGTAAGTCTGCTTGGAAGGAAGGGGGCTTTGCTTCATGTGCACCGAATGCTGGCTGCGTGGCAGGGAGATGCTGGGTAACACAGCCCTCCGCAGTCGCTCACTGGAAGATGTGTGGTGAACAGCAGTAAGACTAAGCACTGCTTTTGCAGAATGAATTTTTAAGATGGAAGAGGAAAACACATGTTACGGTATTAAAGTAATAAAGCCAGACAGAAGTAGCAGGGAAGACGGTTGCCATAAGACATGATGGGGAACTACAGGCCAGTCAATCTCACCTCTGTGCCTGGCAAAATCTTGGAGCAGATTCTCCTGGAAGGCATGCTAAGGCACATGAAAAACAGCAAGGTGCTTGGTGACAGCCAGCATGGCTTCACTAGGGGGAAATCCTGCCTGACCAATTTGGTGGCCTTCTATGATGGGGCTGTGGAACTGATGGACGGGGGTAGAGCAGTTGAGGTCATCTACCTGGACTTGTGCAAAGCGTTCGACACTGTCCCATACGACATCCTTGTCTCTAAATTGGAGAGACATCAATTTGATAGGTGGGGCACTCGGTGGATAAAGAGTTGTGGTCAATGGCTCAATATCCAGCTGAAGACCAGTGACGAGTGGTGTCCCTCAGGGATCAGTGTTGGGACCGCTCTTGTTCAGTGTCGTTGTTGCTGACATGGACAGTGGGATTGAGTGCACCCTCAGCAAGTTTGCTGATGACAACAAGCTGTGTGGTTTGGTGGATACGCTGGAGGGAAGGAATGCCCTCCAGAGGGACCTTGACACGCTTGTGAGGTGGGCTGATGCCAACCTCATGAAGTTCAACCATGCCAAGTGCAAGGTCGTACATGTGGGTCGCAGCAATCCCAGGCCCAGCTACAGGTTGGGCAAAGAGGAGATTGAGAGCAGCCCTGGGTAGAAGGACTTGGGGGTGGTGGTTGATGGGAAAATGAGCATAAGCCAACTGCAGTGTGTGCTTGCAGCCCAGAAAGCCAACTGTGTGCTGGGCTGCATCAAAAGGAGTGTGACCATCAGGTGGAAGGAGGTGATCCTGCCCCTTTATTCTACTCTCGTGAGACCTCACCTGGAGTATTGTGTGCAGTTCCGGTGTCCTCCACATAAAAAGGACATGGAACTGTTGGAACAAGTCCAGAGGAGGGCCATGAGGATGATCAGGGAGCTGGAGCATCTCCCATATGAAGACAGGCTGAGAAAGTTGGGACTGATCAGCCTGGAGAAGAGAAGGCTGTGTGGAGACCTCATAGCAGCCTTCCAGTATGTGAAAGGGGCCTCCAGGGATGCTGGGGAGGGGCTCTTCATTAGGGACTGTAGTGACAGGACAAGGGGTAATGGGTTCAAACTTAAACAGGAGAGGTTTAGATTGGATATAAGGAAGAAATTCTTTACTGTGAAGGTGGTGAGGCACTGGAATGGGTTGCCCAAGGAAGTTGTGAGTGCTCCATCCCTGGCAGTGTTCAAGGCCAGGTTGGACATGGTTTAGAGTGAGGTGTCCCTGCTTATGGCAGGGGTGTTGGAACTAGATGATCTTGAGGTCATTTCCAACCCTAACTATTCTATGATTATATTCTATTTTCTTTGGTTTAATCCTTTCAGGTATAAGTTTGAATCAGGATGTATTTTCATCTCAGTGCTGGTCTTAGTATAAGGTTTTTTAAGTTTTCAAAGTACTTCCTACTGATACATTAAATATTTTTTCTTTAAATTTATTCCATGCCTTATTATTATTATATTATTATAAGATTATAATTTGAAGTATACTTATATACTTTAATTTGATCAGCATGTTTCTAACTCTAGGTTTTATTTGTATTTCATTACTAGTTTCATGTGCCTTATTAAGTTACAATGACAAGATTAATAAATTGGGCCTTTTTTTGGTGGGAGTGACTTCTTGCTTTCTATGGAGTGCATATGTGTGGCCTCTGATGACCCAAATTAAGATCTCAGACTTCTTTTCTGCTTTCCAAGCTGTGATGTGCTCTTCTTTCTTACCTTTTGTTTTTAATTTTTTTCTCTGCTGCAACACATACCAGTTGTGCTCTGTCCTGCTGCCAAAACAAAATAGACACTTGGATATTTTACCTTGTGTCAGAAGTGGGATTCTTGGCGCTTTGTCAGTGTCCTGGGGCAGAAGATACAGCTTCCACTTTATGCTGTGGGAGACGCTGACATAGCTCTCAACATAGGTATCCCGTATGGCTGCTGCATTGCCTATCATTAAAGGTTGTTTTAAAAATGAATTTCATGTATACCATGAATAATGTGCATGTTATGGTTCCGATAGTTCAGTTTTGTTATTAATCAGATGTCTCAAGTCTATTGCTTGTGCTCCTTTACAGTCATCACTGAATTTTGAGAAACATTCTGAAAATTTTTCGTGCGCAGAAAATCGTTATGAAGCAAATCGCAGAAGACACAACTCTTCAGATGGGTTCGATCCTAACATTGGATGGGCTAGTGGAGGTATAATTTAGTTTGCTTTTTGAATACTTAACATTATTGCTTTGTAGCAACTTCAGCCAGAAAAAAAAAAAAGTTGTACAAGGACAGATAATAAGGTCTTGCACCTCTGTAAACACAGTCCAGGGGTGCAGCACAGGCTGGGATCTACCTGTCTGGAGAACAGCTCTGTGGAAAGGGACCTGAGGTTCTTCACGTACAGTTAAGGGCAATGTAAGTGAACAGTGTGCTGCTGTGGCAAAGAAAACCAACAGGATGCTGATTTGTATCAAGAAGGTGATCACCAGCAGAGGTAGATGTCATTATCCCACTCTACTTTGCACTTGTCAGGTCACACCTGGAGTAGTGCGTTCAGTTTTGGTCCCTGCTATACAAAGTAGATGTGGACAGGCTGGAGAGAATCCAGAGAAGAGCCACAGAGATGATCCAAGGACTGGGAAGCCTACCTCATGAGGACAGGTTGAGAGAAGTGGGTTTGTTCAGCTTTGGAAAAAGAAACTTAAGGGGAGACTCTACCACCATGTTCCAGTATTTGAAGGGTGTCTGCGAAAAAAGATGGAGACTCCCTTTTCACAAGGAGTCATGTGGCAAAACCAAGGGATAATGGGTACAAGATACTCTTGGGAAGATTCTGACTGGACACGAGGAAACTTTTTTGCAGTGGGGACAATCAGCCACTGGAGTAATCTTCTTAGGGAGGTGGTGGGTTCCCCAGCATTAGACACTGTTAAGATTCAACTGGACAGGGTTATCTGGGCCGTCTTACCTAAACGGTGCTTTTACCAAGAAAGGTTGGACCAGATCATCCTTAAGATGGATTCCAACCTGGTATTCTGTGATAGCTCTCCTATGCTAAATTATTACTCTGTAGTATAATAGAGGTAATGGAAAGACTGATGTGCTGGGGGAGGATGTGGGGACTAGGGCTGGTTAAAAGTAGTGTGCTTGCAGGTATATTTCTCTCTTAAGAAGAAAGGTATCAAGTTAATATTCTAGTCACCAATATGTGAATGAGCAGCTATCACTCATCAAGGAGACTGACTTGTTTTACAACTGGATTACTGTTTTCCTTTTCTGGCACTGTTTTGTAAGATTTTCCCCTGCTGCTCATATGAATATCTCATCCCAGAGTATAGAGCTGCTGACTTAGCTTCTTCAATAATTTTGGAAGAGTAGAATATTATTCTAAATTGTTTGCAATTACATTTCTTTAAAATCTAAGGTTATTTTGGAAGAAAAGAGAAGACTAGTTGGCGTTCACAAGGCAGAAATTTTACAGAAAATTTAAACCATTGTGGGAGGTACTATGGTGGAAGTTCCCGTGCTTGTACCAGCGCTTTCCACTGTGGAAAAGGCCAAGGGCTGCATGAAAACAACGTACCTGATAACAAAACTGGAAAAAAGGAAGACAGAGGAGTACCCAAGCAGTTTGAGGCTGAGGATTTTGTAAGTTAATTGTAATTTTGATCTTAGTAAACAAGGTTTCACTGTTTCTGCAAGTGTCGGTTTGTTCATTACGAGCTGTTTCTTGAGATACAACCAGTTTCAGATCATTGTATAAGGGATCACCCTACCCATAGGTAGGAGGGTGCTAGTCATTCGTCCATTAACTTGTTTGTCCTTCTATATCCAGCTTTTATCATATGCTTTTTATTGCAACTTAAGTGTTCAAGGGAAAATACAGTAGGGTTCCACTTTACTCTGGTATGTGTATGTATTAAATGCTATACAGTTACCTTACTGGAAATCTGAAGTACTAAAAAAGTGATTTTTCTGCTAAGGGCTATTTGAGATTCCATGCTTCAATGTAAAGTTGTAGAATGTAAGAGGAATGTGAACCTCCTCTTTGAAGTACATCACTGTTTTTTGCTTTCTCTGGATAGTTCATGTAATGGTATTGACTGCTGCCTGAGATGTTTTGTTGGGAAAGAGAAATAAGTGAGCACTGACCTATTTGGATCACAGGGAGAAGTGTCTAGTCTGTCTCTATTTAAAAATCTTTGAGAGCAGAGGTCATACTGCCATTATCATTGTGATTCTTTATTTCATTGGTCCCAGAATTCAGTACGTATTTAATAATGATGAAACTTCCTTTCAGCCATCTTTGAACCCTGAATATGAGAGAGAACCAAACCAGAATAAATCTTTGGCAGCAGGTGTGTGGGGTGAGTATTTTTTGATGTTTTTAAATGTAAAAATGTAGTGAAAATGTGAAGATGTTTTATTTGAAACAGGATTTTTTTTTCTTAAAATTCTAAAGTTACAGCTTTAAATTACAAAACTAGTTTGAAATTGAGGAAACTTCAATATTACTACGGTGTACCTTTTAGTATGTTAGAGGTAACAGTTCTCTTTGGATGTCAATCTGTTGGTCTGTAGATGCAGCCACAACTAGGATTCTTCCCAGGACAAGTGTACATCTTTTTTTTGTAAAGCTGTCAAGAATTTTTGTCTTCACTTTGTTTTCAAAAGGAAATGCAGTGAAGGTGGGTTACCTAAACTAGTGATGTGATTGTAGGTGAAGACTATGAAAGAATGCTTAATGACTGATTAGAGCTGTTGAAAGAGTTTGGAGAGGAATCTAGGGGAAAGATCTGGGAAAGGCATGTTAGCTTGCAGAGATTTAATGTCACTTCCTGGAAGTAGATATGTTAAGCTGTTGGTTGTGCTTATGAATTGCTTGTACAAATCCAATCCTGAGAAGTGAAGTGTAGTCTGGATTACCTTCTCATTTCACTTGATTAAGTTTGCTACCACTTTACAATTCTGTGGGCTCTATGTAGTTAATTGTTCATTCTTAAGAAGGTGGCAGCTTAAACTGCACTGGTTTTAAAGTAATAAACCTACTGAAAATAAGAAGCTTTTTATTTATGAAGAAATAACTTTAATTAAACAAAAAAGCTACTATGTAAACTGTTGCCAATGCTGGGATCTTAAATCATACTTCAGTTTGCTGATTCTTTTTTTCATGCTTCTCCAATATGTTTTGTACTCTTAGATAATACTAGGTGTAGATCAGCCCCTCAATATAGAATCATAGAATAGCTAGGGTTGGAAAGGACCTTAAGATCATCTAGTTCCAACCCCCCTGCCATAAGTAGGGACACCCCACACCAAACCGTGTCACCCAAGGCTTCGTCCAACCTGGCATTGAACACTGCCAGGGATGGAGCACTCATGAGTATCTAATTGCTAAGAATTTTTGCAGAAGCCTGAAAATTGGACTCATTTCCAGTTTTGTGTGTTTAGTAGTGTTCTTGTGAAAATCGGGGAAGACAGTTACCTCTTTAAAAAAGAGCAACAATGATTAAATTGTTTCCTAACCAAGTTGGGAATAATTACAGACCAACTTGAGTGGCTTGCAACCTTTGCAGCACTCTGGCTGTGGTGCTGCATGATGTGGCATAACTTGACCTGCAGGAGGGCACGCTTTCCAAGCTTTTTGGATCTTACTCTTCACAAGCAAGGGAAAGAACATTTCTGTCAGCTACATAAAATCAAGAGAATGGTTTACTTCGGAGGGCACCTTTAAGGACCATGTAGTTGAACCTGTAAGCTACAGTGCGATACTTTGTTACATCTTAGAGCTTGGTATCTTGCTGTATTATGGTTCTGTGATGGCCAGTCTTGTTTTATAGTTGAAAAACTTAAGGCTATAATTCCCTTTTAAAGGCAGCGGTATTGAGGACAGAAGAAACGTTAATGTCCCCTTCTAATGCCTGTTAAAAATGTGTTCTTCTATTAGATTTCATTTTACCTTGTATATATGTGATGGTAGCATGCAAGTATTATGGAAAGTATTTTCATAAAGTTTAATGAGAGCTAACTATACAATTATCATGAATGCTTTATTAACAAAGCCAAAGTAGGATATAGTGACTCTGCTTGTGAAGCAGAAGTGCTTGAAGGGAAAGAAGATAATCTTGGAAAGGGCTGTTAATGCTCTTTTTTAAAATTTTAGAAAGGTTTTTAATAGGTGTTCTATGGCTCTTAATTAGTGCTCCATTGAACATGGAAATGTAAGCTTCACATGTTCGGTTACATTTATCTGAGGTGTGGAGACAGAGAAACTGGTCATTACCGTTGTCTGCAATAGTGCACGTATTTACCTCTCATGTATGGAGCCTCAGAGGGGAGCATTTGGCTTAAACTGACCTGTTAATAAATATATAAGTAATTATTCTTGTAGTAACCTTGAAGAGTAATATGAAAACCATGATCTCTTTTAAATATAACTGTCAATAAATAGTAATATTTGGATTATAGATTTGCAAGCAAGAACTCTGTAGCTGGCTACTGTGAAGAATATCTTTACTTTCCAAAAGTCAACTTGCAGCCTTGCCAAGTGAAATATTTTACAAATGTTGGTTGTTGTAAATGAAACAGAACCTGTGTCTGTCCTGGTTTGTACAGTGTGTCATTTGTGGAACTGATACTGGACTACGTTCTTGATTTATGTCTGTTTCCTTTGGACCATATGGCTACAGTACCTTATGAAGTAGAAATTTAAAACCATATACAGAAGCTTGCACACACACACACGCACACATGTTTATTTATTTATTTATTTTATTTTATTTTTATTTCCCAGAATGCCCTTTGAATCCTAAATCTAGATGTCAGAGAATGCTGGTCATTAAAAAGGGCAGTACAAAAGAGGTGCAGGTATCTGGATTCCCAGTATTAGGAAATCTTCATTCACAACCAGTAAAGAATGGAACTGGCACAAGTGTTCACAAAGGGTTAGTCCCTAAGCCTGTCACACCAGCTGTAAAGGTGAGTCTTGGATATATGGATACATTCATGGATACATGAACAACATACTGAAAGAAGTGATTCTTTAGTTCCAAATATGCTTATTTTACCCTGAGAGTACTGTTCCAGAGTACTGTGCTTCTGGCTCTTGATAAGTTCAGCACACCCTGAAAGTGAATGGAAACAACTTTTTGTCACTTTTGTTTTTAAACTTTACTGTACTTTGCTCTTTCTTTGTTTCTCATTTACCTTTCTTGAGAAGTACAAGAGCTGTACAAGTGAGAGTGAAAAGGTTGTTTTTAATTTATGGAATAGCAATGTCTCTCGTATATACCTTTTTTTAACAGAATAGACACTTAGTGGAAAGATATAGCCAGCATAAAAATATCTTCAGAATTTATCCCAGTTATTGATAGGTATGATATTGCAACCTGTTAGTGTCATTCTCATCCCTTGCCAAATGCAACTTTCCATGTTCATCTCTAGATCATTTCAGGAATGTTTCTCTGCTTCTGAGAGCACATGATGGAGTAGTTCCCAACTCTCTAACATTCTACATTAAAAACAGGTCTTTCTTCTGTTGAAGGCATATGTTCATTTTTAATAGCTCAGATATGAGGGTCTTAATTGTTTTTAAATTTTAGTCTTTATATAAAAAAATTAAACAGTATTTGTGAGTGTAAAGTTGCTCATAGTCTCTTTTGCACAAGAAGACAGTTGTTTGCCCTAAATTGTAGTTACGATTTGCTTTTGTGTAATCATTTTCCTGAAGATTTCTGAAAGGAATCCTGTTGTAGTTAATGACTCTTTAAATTCCTGTTTAAATTTTTGTTTAGCCTACACAGTGGAAAAGCCAAGCAAAAGAAAATAAACTTAGGAATCTATTTCCTCATGAATCTGCATGTGGTGTTTGCAGTTCCAGTCCTATCAAATCAACTGCCAAGGCGTTTACTGTATCACAAAATTCAATGAAAGAGGTAAAGCAATGCCTTTAGTTTTTATGAAATCTATAAAATGTTTAATTTGGTTAGATAAGGAGATCAGTAAGTTTTATGCAGAATTGTATTTCATAACTTTTTTTCATAGGGTGTGTGTCACTAGCCTTCAAGTACTGCACAATTTGCTTTGTAAGCTTGGAGTAAAAATGGTGCATTAGGAAGTATGTCCTGAGTTCAGCAGTAGCTGTCATTTTTCTCCTGCTTAGTAGCTGGTGCAGTGCTGCTTTTTTGCCTTTCAGCCTGGGAACAGTGCTGATAACACCAATGTTTTTAGTTGTTCCTCAATAATGTTTACTCTGACCAAGGACTTTCTGAGTTTCATGCTCTGCCAGGGAGGAGGGGAAGCCTGGAGGAAGCAGAGACAGGACCCCTGACCCAAACTAGCCAAAGGAGTATTCCATACCACAGCACGCCATGTCCAGCACATAAACTGGGGGCAGTTACCCAGAAGGGCTAGATCCCTGCTTGGGTGAGGCTTCGTGTCAGTGCACTGGTGATGAGCGCTTGTATTCTCTGCCCTTGTCAGTTTGCTTATCGTTACTCTTTTTGGTGGCAGCAGTAGTGATTTGTATTATAACTCAGTTACTGGAGTGTTCTTATCTCAACCCATGAGAGTTACATTATTTTGTTTCTCTTCCCCATCCCTTTGGGAGCTGGGGGAGGAAGAACGGGCATGTGAGTGTGTGGCTGCATGATTCTGAGTTACCAGCTGGCTTAAATGGCAACAAACCTGATGGTTTTAAACTTCAAAACTGCTAATAGTATGAAGCACTTCAAAAAGTCCACTCTTTGTTAGCAGTGCTCCATAAACCCGCATTTCTAGGTTTACATGTAAGAACTGCATATCTTGAAATACAAGTATCTTTCCTCTGCTTTTGGCTGTGGATATATGTAAAATCTGAAACTGCAGGGACCAGGGAGTCTTTTTGTCTTTCATTCAAAATTTATAAATGAACCTAAATTTTCTAATATTCTTTCTTTTTCTGACTCCCTGTATTAGTATAATCGGTCAAATTCTTCATCCCCTGTTGACAAAGTTGGTCAGCCTCGTTTAACAAAACTGACAAGAATGCAGACTGATAAGAAGAGTGAATTTTTGAAAACATTGAGGCATGATAGAGTGGAAGAGGAACATGAAAACACAAATGATGCTGTGCAAAATAAGGTAGTTCTGTTTTCATACCTATTGTATGTATATATCATACTACAGCAGTAGTTTTCATATGGACCATAAACTAGTTTTTATTCTGCTGTAAACAGCTGTTCAGTCATGTTCTAGGATCTCTAAATGAAGGAAGAGTTGTATTTTGATGAATTTGAAGTTGTTTGAAGTACTGTTCTTCCTCCAGTGCTTGTTCATAGTTTCTTTTTTTTATCTTCTGCAGTATCTGTTCATACATGTTAATAACTCAGGTACCTCTGCATCTATAGCAACAATAAAAAGAATAAATTAAGCTTAGTACACTAACATAATCATAGAATCGTTTAGGTTCTAAAAGACCTTTAACAGTGAGTCCAACCATTAACCTGGAACTGCCAAGTCCACCACTAAACCATGTTTCTAAATGCCACATCTGCACATCTTTTAAATACCTCCAGGAATGGTGACTCAACCACTTCCCCTGGGCAGTGTGATCCAATGACTTCTCATTTCAGAGAAGAAGTTTTTCATATTATCCAGTCTAAACCTCCACTAGCACAACTTGAGGCCATTTCCACTTCTGTTGCTTGTTACTTGGGGAAAGAGACTGACCTGCACCTCACTACAGGCTCCTTTCAGGTAGTTGTAGAAAGTGATCAGGTCCCCCCTGAGCCTTCTGCTATCCAGACAAAGCAACCCCAGGTTCCTCAGACATTCCTTGTGCTCCAGACCCTTCACCAGCTCCATTTCCCTTCTCTGGAGCTGCTCCAGCACCTCAACATTTCTCTTACAGTGAGGGACCCAGAACTGAACACAGAGTTTGAGGGGCATCCTCGAGTGCCCAGTACAGGGGATGGTCACTTCCTTGGTCCTGCTGGCTGCACTGTTTCTGATACAGGCAGGATGCTGCTGGTTGCCTTGGGTGGTGGATCCCATTTAGCCCCCTCGTGGAGGGCAGTGTTCCATGCCTTGGCTATTAGTTATCCTACAAAACACTCAGTTGAAAAACTTGGTTCTACTTTTCAAGCAATTTCCTTTCTAGTTAACAGTGTTTAGGTAGCCAGAAATTCTCCTATCTTGGTCTGATCATAGGATCAATTGTTCAATTTCTGTGTGTATAAATAACCTGGTTTTAATTCCTAATTGAGAACTCGGGAGGCCTGTTCTGTCAGTATATAATATTTGTCAGGTTTCTTTCAATCTGGATCTGTTTATTGGGTACTCAGCTATCAGCAGAGAATATTTGTATCAGTGCTACCAGCCACTAACAAACCATAAGCATAGTTACCAGACTAGCAGGTGTGAAAAGATGTTAAATAATTCATCTGATAGTTGTCCTACTTTCAACATTCTTCAGGCATGTGATTTAAGAGCTGAATATATGTCTATTGTGATACTTGTTCTTAAGAAGTTCTTGCTGAGGATTCTGAAATTTCTGGAGTGGGAAAGAAATGTTAGTGATGGTGTTGATCCTGGACTCTGAAGTATGCTTTCTTGCAAGCGCAGAACTGGCTGACTGAGTGATTGCCACCTGCTGTGGATAGTGCTGTCATATGCCTACGTTAGGGATTTTGTTGTCAAAAGGGTGTCAGCTAAGTAATCGTTGTACTCTCTGTTTTTATAGTTGGTAAGATTTATGAGGCTGTTTGGCTCATTACATTAAATAAGAATTACAGGTTGCTGAATGAGTAGAATAAAAAGAATCATCACTGGTTTGTAGGATTAAAGAGCTTTTAATATTTGAGTGAACCTGAACAATCTGCTTTCTAAATAAACTGTCTTAATAATTCTTATTTTGTGGCTACAGAGTTGCTGTAACTGGGAAGCTGTGGTAAATACATGTGTGTAAGGGAAGTTGTCTGAATTTAAGGAGCAGTACCCTGTCTTTCTGAATGTGTGGCAGGTGAATCTGCTGATTGAGGTGACTGTCACCTGTCCTATGCAGTCAGTAGATTTCAGAACTTTAATGCTTTCGAACTTCTGCTGACAAATGTTTCTGATACTTAAGTAGGAACATTGTTTGCAAGTTCACAGATAACCTATTATTTTGGTGAGTATGAAAGGCAGCTTAAATAAGTTTGAATTTTAAGATACATTTGAAACTTCATGGAAAAATTTTGAGGCAGAGCATGGGAGTTGCTTTCCATGTTACTTTTTCAGTGGCATAACTTAAGATTTATGTTGTATTCAGGTATTGCAAACTGTAGAAGTATGAACAGGATTACCACAGAGGTAGTATAGAGTGTCTCCATTTAAACTGAACTTCAGTGGAATCACTGAATTGCAGCACTTGCAGATGTTTACTTGTGAGCAGAATTTTCTTTAAAATTTTGCAATAATAATAATAATTATTTTTTTGACAGAATGATGAGTCCTTTGACTTGCATAACAGCAACAGTCCTCCTCATGAGAGAGATATAAACAGAAACTTTGAAAATGAAATTCCACAGGAGAGTACCCGCACTTCAGTTACATCTCAACAGATCATTCAGTCTTCAGCTTTCCCTCAGACAGATGTTCTTTCAAGCTCACTTGAGGCAGAGCATAGGTATGTACTTTATATAAGATGGAGAGTTCCTTCATGGTAAGTGAGCATGTCATAAATTCTTACTAGTTAAGAAGTCAGAATCTGAAAACTGAGAACATATAAAATATTTAAAGAGCACTGCTGAAGTTTAATTTTTAGACATGTACTAATGTAATGTGGAATACACTTCATTTCCACTAGACTTGAGTGCTGATTTAAACTTGCTTTACTAAAATTTTGATGTATTTCCTTATAAAGAAATAAACTGCATAGTGAGTTCATCCCTCTGATTTTGGTTTGCATGTCTATGTGGAGCGATGCATGTAACTGCTGTTTGTATTAATAATCTTTTAATGGCTGCATCTGATGTAAAAAAAACCCTTGAGTGAGTTTTTCCTTGTTAATTATTTCTGTAGCTGGCTAGTAGGCAGTGATACACAAGAAAATGTATTGGAAAAGGAGAAAGTAACTTCAAAAAGGGATCGAAATAATTGTTGTATCTCCAAAAAGTAACTGCAGTAGCAACTGGTGGAGATGAGTGGCTTGGAAATCACAACCCAGTCTGGAGATAATGCTTGTCATGAGCTCTGTCAGATTCTTACTCTTTCTGGCAACTACAGAATTGCAGTTATTTTGTTTGTTTATTGTGATAGATTATAGGTCTACATTGGACTAGAGAACATTCATATTTGTAGTTCCCAAAGAGGAACTTACCATGACCATGTATCCCTCATGAGCATGGAAAATGGAACGCACCTTGCTTCGTTCCTATTTTCCACCATTGACTGGGGGAACAAATCTTTGACCACTAGAGGCTGCTGCTGCTGACTTTTACTAGAAGATAGGAATTCAGTCTAACTCTCATTTTTCAATTCAAGTTATTTGAATGGCCTTCATAGGGTTTCCATGCATGTGGCTGTCTTTTGTGGTATTCCAGAAAGGCTGTGTCTCTATAGTGTCCCAGCCCTTTGGCTGTGACTTCTGCATATATGTAGACAGATGTTATGTGGTAAGCCTTTTTGTAGTAAATTTAACTTGAAGTGACCAGGTTAACTCAGTAAGATACTTGTGCATAGCTCGTAACAGTTTTGGCATATCTTGTACAAAGTACATCTTTCCTTTTACTTTCCTTCTGCTGCAGAAGTTGCCAAAATGCAGCCATCCTGTTGGTGTTAAGTTTGCTAATCTGAAGTTTAATTTTTTTCATGTAGTTCACCCTTTTAACCATTCTAGAAGTCTTGTATTGGTTTAAAAGAACAGTGGCCCTTCTAACTTTAGACAGTATTGCTTAAATGTTAATTAGCCATTGCCTTAAGTTTAATTTACATTAACAGCAGCTCTATGGCTGTTCATTTTATTGTGAACCAAAAATACCAAAAAGTATTATTGAACTGAATTTGGCATTGTGAGTCTTTTCTGTATGTCTATACAAATGCATGTGTTCTCTTGAAAGAGAGTTTTGGATGACTTTTGTATTATTTCTGCTGCTTCCTGAGGATTTAGTTGTTCCTGGCTGTCACATTGTCCAATTTTGCCCAAATACTATAGAGAATATAATTTCCATTTCTGAACTTTTTTTTTTGTTTGTTTGTTTAACAGAATAATGTTTTTTTCTTTTTCTCCCTTCTGCAGTTCCAGACTTTTACTATGAAACATCTTCATTTTCTATGAAATAACTAATTTCTCTCACCATATAAGGTCAAAGGTGCATGGTTTGCCTGAAAAATGTGCTGATCATTCTTGCAAAAACTTTGCAGCAAGAGAACTTACTATCTTTGTTGTTAAATGTTATGGTGTCTTCTTTCTCAGATATAACCCCCATTTTTACAGAAGCTTCACATTGTAAAACCACTCTCTTTCTGCTCAGATACTGCTTTCACACTTTGGCACTAGTTAAACTATGTTGATAATTGCATTTCTGGATATCTTAAAACTTAGTCATGAGAGGAATCTGCCTCTTCTTTCTTTCCATCCTGTCATGGTTTAAACCCGTCTGGTGACTAAGTATCATGTAGCCACTTGCTCCACCAGAGCAGTTGTGCAGAGCAAATGCATTCTTAATTTTCTAACTGACACAGAGCTCTGCTTGGGAATAAAGCTACAGTTTTTACCACATGTAGTGGTAAAGCAGGGTGATCTGTGAAAGACCTGAGTTTTTATCTTTTGTAAGCTTTTTAACCTATCTTTAAGTAAGCATGTGTTCAAAAAATGCTATGGACTGATTAATCCATTTGTTACAGATCTTCACACAAATACATAGGCACAGCTTGAAATATCCAAGTGTATGTAGCAGATTCCTTAATCTTGTCTTTTTTAATTTAAAGGTTATTAAAGGAGATGGGCTGGCAGGAAGACAGTGAAAATGATGAAGCATATGCTCCGCTAACAGAGGATGAGATGAGGGAGTTCCATGTCATTAGTGAACAGGTAACAGTAGTATTTCCTTATAAACTTGTAATTGGCTACCCTAAATTCCTGTCTTTGAGGAGGATCTGCAGTAATTTTGATGGTTAGGGATGTTGTTGTTTCAGTATTGTGCTTTTGGAAGAGTACTTGCTTTAAAAAGGTAGGGGACTATGCTTATTGTTGGTAAGGCCTGTTCTCTGAGTATGAGGGAAAGCGTAAAGGAGCATTGCTTCTGAGTAGTTTCAGTATTGCTGCTACTAGAATAGCACAGGCTTTCTAGCTCCTCAGTTTAGCCTGAGGAAAGGTAATTTTCTTTCAAGGTTTTTATGCTATTTCCTTGGGTCTCCAAATCTTGAAGTGTCTCTGGAAATCAAGAGACATTTAATTCATTAGTAATAGAGTCTGAAAAGGCAGTCTAGACTTGATTTTTGTTTCATTTTAGTGAGGAGTATTGTATATACCTGAATGAGTAAGTCAGGAGGAGCTGGAAGAGGGAACCTTTCATGGTATTAAATATGAATAGTTGGTATTTCTGTAAGTCTAGCCACAGACTTATTAATTAGAGCATTTGGAATGTTGACATGCAACAGGTTGTTGTGTTTAACTTTTTCGTTGTCTATACACAACTTGTTCTCTATTTCAGTTACGAAAAAATGGTCTTCGGAAAACTGGCATTTTGAAAAATAGTGTCATCCATGATTTTAAATTTAGCCCCTGGAAAACCAGCACTTTCAAACCTGCTCTGGAGAATGAGAATTCTGAGACGAGCAGCAGTGATACATCAGATGATGATGATATGTGAAGACTTTCAGAACATCTGCAGAAGCTGGCTTTAATCTCATGAAAGTTTGGGGATATGTTGTCCAAAAAGATTTTCTAATTTATATAGTAATATACACACTAGAGAAAAATTGTTGTAACTTCTCTCTGAAGAAAGCAGGAAATGTTGGGTTGAGAGTGTTGAATGTTACTGTAATTTCTTTGTAAGCAAATGCTGTAGAATGAGGGCTTGGATTGCCCCAGTATTGACCTTCATCACTGAAACATTTCTGACTAGCTATATGACAATGTAACAAAGCAGACTTTCACGTTTAGTAATAAAACTGAAGAGCTGTGCAATGTCTTGCAAAGCTTTTGTTTCAAATTTCCAAGTCTGTAAGAAAAAAAGGCAGCTTGACGCAGCGTTTTGCTTGCCAGGTCATTTCTTTGTTACAATGGAAATCCTTGCATCCACTTTTGTATGCAAAAAGGCAGTGTAGCTTGTTGGCTAAAAATGAGCAAAGTGCACTAAATCTCTTTTCCTTAACTGAGCTGTTGTACTGTACTTCTTCCACCCACTCTTCCACCCATAACTGCTCTTAAGCCATTTGTAGTGTAGTAGTTATTAATGGCAAAACCGTATGTTGCAGTTCAAAGTTTCTAGGACAAACCTTTAAACTGAAGGTGTATGTGGGGGTATTGTAGGACTCCCTATTCTTACACCGAGCACATTTGTTAATGGGAAAATAAACCCTTTGATTTTACTGTTCACATACAGGAAAATAATTACACTGGTTGGATTTGTCCACTACATGGAAAACAAACTCTTTTATGGAGTGTTGTCTCTGCATATCAACAAGGGTATTGTTTTTAAATCTGGTGAGACCTCACTTGGAGTATTGTGTGCAGTTCTGGTGTCCTCAACATAAAGACATGGAGCTGTTGGAACAAGTCCAGACGAGGGCCATGAAGGCGATCAGGGGACTGGAGGTGGGATGATGCCAACCTCATGAAATTTAACCATGCCATATGCAAGGTCGTACACATGGATCAGAGCAATCCCAGGCACAGCTACGGGTTGGGCAGAGAAGAGATTCAGAGCAGCCCTGTAGAGAAGGACTTCGGGGTGTTGGTTGATGAGAAAATGAACATGAGCTGGCTGCAGTGTGCACTTGGCAGCCCAGAAAGCCAACCGTGTGCTGGGCTGCATCAAAAGGAGCATGACCAGCAGGTGGAAGGAGGTGATCCTGCCTCTCTACTCTGCTCATGTGAGACCTTACCTGGAGTATTGTGTGCAGTTCTGGTGTCCTCAACATAACAAGGACATGGAGCTGTTGGAACAAGTCCAGAGGAGGACCACGAGGATGATCGGGACTGGAGCACCTCCCATACGAAGACAGGCTGAGAAAGTTGGGACTGATCAGCCTGGAGAAGAGAAAGCTGCGTGGAGACCTCCTAGCAGCCTTCCAGTATCTGAAGGGGGCCTCTAGGGATGCTGGGGAGGGACTCTTCAGTAGGGACCTGTAGTGACAAGACAAGGGGTAACGGGTTCAAACGTAAACGAGGGAGGTTTAGATTGGATATAAGGGAGAAATTCTTTCCTGTTAGGGTGGTGAGATGCTGGAATGGGTTGCCCAAGGAAGAGTGCTCCA
>NDXB01010727.1:0-94443 GCA_002631895.1 Agapornis roseicollis | reverse complement strand
TATCTGAAGGGGGCCTGTAGGGATGCTGGGGAGGGACCCTTCATTAGGGACTGTAGTGACAGGGCAAGGGGTAATAGGTTAAAATTTAAACAGGGGAAGTTTAGATTGGATATAAGGAAGTTCTTTCCTGTTAAGGTGGTGAGATGCTGGAATGGGTTGCCCAGGGAAGTTGTGAGTGCTCCATGCCTGGTGGTGTTCAAGGCCAGGTTGGACAGAGCCCCGGGTGACATGGTTTAGTGTGAGGTGTCCCTGCCTATGGCAGGGAGGTTGGAACTAGATGATCTTAAGGTCCTTTCCAACCCTAACTATTCCATGATTCTATAAACATCCTCACACCCAAAAGTAATTCACTTCCACTCTATTTATGAAAAGTGACATACTCATTGAAAGAGCTACTCATCCATAAACCTGATTCTAAGTCAGCAGAGGTTTTGTACTGTCAATGCAAAAGTTAAAAAAAACCCTCTGTGTGAGTTGTATTATCCAAAGGAAAGACCATGAGAGGCAAGACAAGGACAGAAGTGGCAAGGCAAGGCAAGTTCAAATCAATAGTAAATAAACTCTCCTCCCCACTCAACATCCTGTTTGTAAATGACAATTACAGTGATGCCAGCTTTGCAAAATTAACAATGCAAGGAAATTTCAGTTCTACTTGGAAGAATCCTGCTTGGATCCAATTACAGACAGATACATAAAGCTTAAAAGAATACTTCACATTTGACATCTTAATTTCCTCTAAAACTGAAAATTCTATTAGATTATTTTCCCTGATCCCTGCGGGTTTCCTTTGACTCCTTTCTCAAAGCAAATTATGTGCAATCCTGAACACCTACTTTGGCTTTGACAAAGCTCTCACTGCTCTGACTTTGCTCATCCACCAAGGTTCTCTTTCTGAGAGTGTGTTTGTACCCTCACAGCTTATTTCAAACTAATGATACATTGCCTTAATATAACTAAAGCAGCATCAGGGAGTTTTCCTGGGCATTGGAATTGACTCTTCTAGGCTGTAAAATCATTAGAACAGTTTCTAGTATTGCTTGTCCTAGGACAATTAACATTTTCTCAAACAATCCCTGGGCATGATACCCAGGGCACAGGCCAGGGACTCATTCTAATAAGCAACGTGGATGTAAACACCTTGTAAGCTCAGGGTATTTAACAGTACCAAAGCAGACCATTTCAAACCACTGGTATAGTGCCAGAGAGCTGTGTAAGACACAATCTAAGCTCACAGGCCAGCTGGCCTGCATTCATATTAAACTCACCTTTCCTCTAAAATTGAGTGGCTATATGTAAGCTGTCTACTGGGAATAATCCCCATCCCCCTGCAGCCTCTGAACCACGGGAATTGCCTGGGGAGTGTTAACCACTGGGAGGCAGAGACAGATCCGGCAATTAAACAGTAACAATGACAGTGGAATCCCAATGCCCAAGAATGTTCCCTAGCATGGCTTACCTTCCTGAAAAATTTCCATTTTGGGATATTTAAACCGAACATACTCAAAGGACCCAGATGTGTCAGATGGTGATTTTTCAAAAGTTTTTGCAAGCCAGCTCCTCCCAAAAGACCATTGTTTAAAACTGAGTTATTTTCTGTTGTTGTCCTACATGTTTATGACTCCTTAATACTTTAAGTCTGGTTATTACTTATTTGGCTATGTACATCTTTATCATAATACATGTGAATGGATAGATGTTAAAGGCAGCTATTGCTATATGCAAAACAAAAGAAGGTTAGCTCAGTTTGGTAAATAATACAAGAAAGTTAAGACATTAAAAAAGTAATTCTTAACAAGTAAATGCTAGTTCCATGAAGATGCTTGTTATAAAGTAAGACAATTTAAGCAAAAAGGAAGAATGAGATCAGTTAACAAATAATGAGATCATAGGAGAACTATTGCCTGAGCAGGCGATGCATTAATGGCAATTTTAAGACTCAATATATTGTGTTTCTTAGCTCACTTCACAGTAATGTATGCACAAAAATATTACATGTCCAGTAACACTGCCAGCAATAACACCAGGTTTATTTTTAGACTTTATCTTTAAGTAACAGAACAAAAGTCTTCACTCAGAATTAAATAAGAATACTATTCTTTCAGCTAGCACATTATAAAACTTCTTAAACTTCTTTTCTTTCTTTGCCATTTTTTTCCCCTCTAGTCCTCAACCTTACTTGCCTCTTTTTTCTTTAGAACTTCTTTCTTTATAAATCTCAGTATAACTCCTACCAAATTTGTTTCAAAATGTATGAACTTGCTAAGTGTCAAATATTTGTTCTTAAATTCCAGAACTATGGTTTTCTGTAGCTAAATATCCAGCCAGAAATATTGGGTTTGACAGGTCCTCTGATATTTCCAGATAATTTCTTAGTTCATCAAGAAGGTTTAATCTTCTTACCCTAAAATGATACAAGCAAAGAATACTCAAATTTGCAATTAATTCATAAATATGCCAAAAAGTAAAACACTGAGATGGGAAGAAAGACATATCTATATCTACCTATATACACCTTCTAGGAAACTGCAGTAGCTTCTTTTGCAAAGCATGAAGTACACAGCAGTTAATATAATGTTGCTTCTGTTTGGAAAACACATTTTGTGGTTGTTGCCTACAGTAAATGAAGAATGGCAGTAATTCCAAGCATTTCTTGGCTCTAGTGAGACATTTTGTGCTAGTTAGCTATCAGTCTTTTTCTTTTTTCTCATTTTAATTCAAAGAAAAAGGACGGTATGGTGCTTTTCACGTATTGTTTTCGGGTCTTGAAGCAAACATTAGAAACTGCTTAGTACCCCCTTCTTGGCACATATACATGCTGCACTTGGCTCTGCAGGTGACTTCACCTCTTGCCAGGTCTGGACAGACCCTGAGTTCAAGACCTGCCCCCATACTCCCTGGCCCCACCCTTGCTCTGAGCCTTTCCCCACACTCACAGGCCTCTGGCCATAACACAAAGATTCATTATGAGTTTGGCAGCTCACCCACTCCTCCTTACAAATTTCTTCATCTGGGAACAATCTCTAAATGCAACAGAGCCTCCAGACATTTCTTTAGTGCCTCTGACAAAATCTTCCCTGAACTTCCAAAACTTCTGGAAGAACTGTACTGCAGAAGACTCTTGCCTACAGATTCCCATTTCCTTCTACATGCAAATACTTCGTTATCAGTCACTGCAGGAGGGTCCATTATCTTGCTCTCATTTCACCTCACTATTTCTATTCCTTCCCTGTCATCCTTTCCAAACTAACAAAGTCATTGTTAACATGAAGTCTCTCTAATTACATAATCCCAAAACTGACCCCTAGTATTTACTCATTTTTTTACTGAGACTGGTGCCACCTCTGGCATAAATCAAAGGATAGTGTAGGGATACTCTCTAGTTTTTCAGTTCTTTTTAAATATTTCAGCTGTTCTGAGATGGAAACTGTTGGGTTTCCTGACAGGAGTAAAACCTGCTTTCATGGTCAGGAGGACCAGGGAGTGGCTTGCTTTCCCGTATAGGCAAGGGAACACCTGGACAGAAGGATGAAGCATCGTGATGCCACCATGCCAATGCTGGCAGCAACATTTACACTACAGCTACTTGGGGTGCTGTTGGAAGGACACAGAAATTATTAGAGAAGGAACAAACAGATGAAGTAAATAACTGTTTGTAGCAGTGTAGAAAATTCAGTGGAAAATATGTGCCCTCAATGAGTTTGTGCTGTTCTGCTTTCAGGGCATTAGCTTAACATTTTAAAACTCCTATCCATACTTTTCTTGAAGTCACCATGACTTTGTTTACAGGGAAAGCTGTTAGCAACCTCAACATTACTCATTGATCAGCTGACCTGACACCTCATATTTCCATCCATTGGTAATGGTCTAAGGATTAGATTATTTTCCAGAGTAGTTTCAGAAACAGCACCATAGGATAGTGACATATGCCATCCCCTCCTTGCTCCAAAATACGTGGTCTATCATGCCCAATGGCGAACCATTTGTTCTCCCACTTCAGCAGTACTTAAGTAGACAGTGTCTTCTGGCTTCCAAATCAATCTAAAGGCTTGCTGTCTTAATTCACAATAGTGTTCTATTACCACTCATGCCTATAAAATAAGATGTTCCTCAAGTTATGCAAATGCTTTTTCCAGGATTTTCAAGTTAATTTTGTACATATGTACTTTTTTAATAATGAAGCCAAAACCACCTCACTTTTGAGCATTCAGTATTCTTTCTTTTGGCCTGACCTTCCTTCAAGACAAAATACACAGAGAAGGCTTTGAGCTCTTTGAGAAGACACACATAAAACCAGTTTGTAATTTTATTCAGTGAATTACTGTCAAGGCAAACTTTTTCAAACAAGGCAAACAATTTCAGACATACAAAGAGCATTATCAATTTAGTACGACTTTTTCTGTAGCAGCAGCTATTCTTTACTCCTTATGGAAAACTTACAAATCAATTAAAGGGGAGGGGGAAATACAAAAGATATAAAAGATAAGAAAAAGCAAAGAGAAGAGAGAAGACAGAAGAAAGGAAGGATGGAAGAAGGCTTTGTTAGAGGAAACACAAAATAAAGACAAGAAATAAAGAAGATAAATACAAGAAAATTTCTTGTGCTGCTAGAAAGAGAGTTATATCCCATATAACATTAATTACTGAATAGCCCGTTAAGAAGCTTAAAAGTGAATGCTATTTTGAGAGATTACAGTGAAAGCTGATTAGAGAGAGTCTAAATGGGCACATATTTGATTACCTTTTATCTTTATAAAAGTTTGGTTATACTTTAACTAAATTCAAAAGATGTAATTTACAACCTCTCCCTACCCTTATCTACTGCCTAAAATAGTTTCAATGTCATCGAATCACAGAATAGTTTGGGTTGCAAGGGGCCTTCAATGGTCATCTAGTCCAACCAACCTGCAATGAGCAGGGACATCTCCGACTAGATCAGGTTGCTCAGAACCAGATCCAGGCTGGCCTTGAATGGCTCCAGGGACAGTGCATCCACCACCTCTCTGGGCAACCTGTGCCAGTGTTTTACCACTCTCACAGTAAAAAGCTTCTTCCTCACATCCAGCCTGAATCTCCTCTCTTTTAGTTTAAACTAATCAATCACCCCTTGTCCTGTTGCAACAGGCCCTGCTAAAAACTCTCTCCCCATCTGTCTCACAGGCCCCTTGTAAGAACTGAAAGGCTGCAGTAAGATCTCCCTGGACTCTTTTCTCCAGGCTGAACAACTCCAACTCTCTCAAGCCTTTCCTTGTAGGGGAGGTGCTCCATCCCTCTGATAATTTTTGTGGCCCTAAAATACTATACCAACATAGTATGTCAAACACACAATGTAGTTACCAAGATACAATTCTGACTTCAATTGCAATGCAGACTTCAGTTACTATGAGTCTACTTAACATGTTTGAAGACAAAATACTTGGAGGGGTTGCATTTATGTGAGGAAGTAACACATACATACATATGCTGAAGATATGCATGAGTTTCTTGAAGCAGTTATCCCATGTTGGTTCAACAGTCCACATTAGCAGGATTTAGAGAACAGTAGCCAGCTCTTTATGTACAAACTAACAATGACTGCAACCAAAACTGAACAGAAATCTTATCTGCACTCCACACAAGCACCATGGACCAGACTCACTTTTGTCACACACTTGCCCTCATACCACATTAACCCCAGAATGGTTAACCTGATACTGTTCTTGAGTCCTGAAGTTACACACGCACAAGCTGAAGAAGTGGGTTGCTTAACCTGGCTCCAGGGAGAGCTTAGAGCAGCCTTCCAGTACCTTAAAGGGGGCCTGGAGAGTGACTTTTTACAAGGGCATGTGATAGGACACAAGGGAATGGCTTTAAGCTGAAAAAAGGGAGATTCAGATTAAATATTAGGAATACTTTACTGTGAGAGGAGTGAGGCACTGCCACAGGGTGCCCAGAGAAGTTGTGGCTACCCTATCTCTGGCATCGTTCAAGGCTACATTGGATGGGGCTTTGAGCAACCTGGTCTAGTGGAAGGTGTCCCTGCCTGTGGCAGGGGGGTTAGGACTCAACTGTGTATAAGGTCCCTTCCAACCCAAACTATTCTATGATTCTATGATAGAAGAATGTTTGGAATAATTTTAACTGACTGTAGTGAGTGATTCATAAATTTAGTGAATACTCGGTGTACTTCATATTGCTTCCCTACATGTTATTAGTGGAATCATAGATGTACAATCAAGAGATAAATCATTATATATTTTGTTGCAAACTATAATTAAACACACAGGAACATCTACTTTCAGCAGCAGTTTCTGCTAAACAGGAGCCAAGTACATTTCCTTCTTGGCCTCTTTTCCCCTCTCTGTTTCAATTTTGTGCAGTATCAGTTAATCTCTTGTAGTTTCTTTTTTCTGGTACCATGTAGTATCTAAAAGAACATCCTCTAAATTAGCTTTTCTTCTCACATAAATAGTTATTTTCAAAACCAAGTATTCCTTCCTAAGGAACAGAAGGAATGTTATTTCTTAGAGTATTATTCTACAGCTTATTCAATTATTCTCATGCATCCACATCAGAGCTCGTCAAAAAAATATGCTCTTGTGACATGAAATACATGCCCAGTTTACAAGAACAGAGTTCACCGAGAGGAAAAAAAACCCAAAACCACAAAACCTTGTTACTCCATTTTTTTTTCCACAGTGCTGAAATCTTGGTTTGCTTTGATTAAGATGCAGTAATGCAAAAGTTCTAAATCCGCTCCACCAAAATCCCTCCCAGCATCAAACACCAAAAAAAGCTGTATCTTGCAAGGACTGGGCACACACTGCTTCTGAGCATAGAACCTGCCGAAAGATGCTGACCTCTGACCTCTGGCCATGGCCTTGAAATCACGGTATGTAAATCACCACTCTGGGTAACTGACACAGGTCTTCATCAGTCTGCTCAGGTGCAGAAGTCCATTTCAGTTATACCTGAATGGAATTAGTTAATGTAACAGACATAATTTTATCTTTATAACCATGTAGCAAGTATATTTCCATTACTGCTTTTCTTTAGTATCCAAAAACCAATGCTAAGCTGGCAAATTGTGCTTTCAGTGATCTGTGTATAATCTAACAAAGCAGCTGTGCTCAGCAGGAGCAATGGTTTTGTCAGAGAGTTATGTAAAAATTTTTCAGAGCGCTGATAAAGCCTTTTAAAGAGAATATTCTAAAACAAAAGGTTAATTTCCTTTACAGAATCACTGTAAGGCCAAGGATTACAGGATTAAATTACTGATGAGGGGAAAGAGAAGGCAAAATTTAGTTCATATATCATGGAAGGGGAGAGGCAACCACCCTCTGATACAAGAAAGACAAATGGACCATCCTATATCTTTCTGTTATTTCACAAAGTCTTGCAAAACTATGGAAATGATGCTTTAGAACATAAGTACACCGACATTAAATCAATATTTTCCAGCAATCTAATACTAATCCTCTTATTTTGGGAAATTTAGGTATACTTTCTATCTCTAAAGCAACTGCACATGTTCTACAACTAATATGCTGTAAGAAAGATTGAAGAAAATAACAACAAATTTAATTAAATTAGTATGATTGACAACCTTTAAATACTTCAAATTTAATTCTGTGTTTAAAGAAAGGAAATCCTGCAAAGCAATTTAGCTTTCAAGGGCCACATACAAAGAGTTCCAAAGCCTGGATGTCCAATCAATCCTTGCACAAAAGATATCAGATGTTTTTAATGGAAATCATTAGATATAGCAATAATAATTTTAAACAGTAAACTCTGCAAAGATCTGCTAAATTAAAACACATACTGAGGCTTAGCAGAAAGACTGGGGATAAAAAAAGAGAGAATCTCATTCCCTCTGAAACCTTCATTAAAACGTGTACGTTATTAGTCCTAATAAGGCAATTAACAAATCTATGAAGCATTAGGTCATGGCTGCCAAAATATTAAGTCCACCTAAAGCTGCATCTCAAAGTACTTTTATCTCTGTGTGGACAATTCCATGGGATTTCTCTTTCATTCCATTTTGCTTATGTATGTTGTCAGTTTCCTGGAGCAATGACTTTTACATGGACACTACTAATATTTTACCAGTAAACAGTTACCACAGCAGCATGCTTTTGTTTTAAAAATTGGTAAAATGAAGAGAATTGAATAAAAATATTTGAATGCTAACAAATATTTGCATGGCATACTCCTTCATTTTAGTCCTAAAACCAGAGACCTCCATTCAAAGCAAAAAAACCCTCCATCCTGAACTTTTATTACTTTTCCAGGTATCTGTTGGTTCTTTGCAGCTCTATTGCTCACTTCTGCCTGCCAACCACATCTTTCCACGACAGCAGCAATTGTCATCACCACTATTTATAATATACGTACTATGCAGAAGGGGACAGCTTCTAATGCCTGTTAAATTACTGCAATTCTGTAGTGAATTTATTAAGTTAATAGACTCAATGCCACTGAGATCATGGTTTGGCCCAGTTCTATCTCATGCAATTTAAGGAACACTACAGCTTTCCAGCAGAGTGGCATGCATTTTACACATTCTGTTCTTTACAGAGAAACACATTTTCACCATGCCACTGTTCATATGCACTGCTGAATCTGAAGCAGGTGACCTAATTTATTGTAAAAGATCACAAAGCCTATGAGTCTGACTCCAAACTGCCACATACTTTTATGGGCTGGACCAGAGAATGTCCTGAGTTTCTTGCATCATTTAATGTCTTGAAAAGGTTCTTCCAGCCAGAGCTGCCAGAACTGTTTGCATCCTGTACGTGGCAAACTGAACAGCTATCCAGAATTTTCCAAATGCAGGGACCACAAATAGCTTGTCTTTTGAAAGAAGAAAGAAGTAATTTTATCTATACATTTTGATTTATATCGTGTGCTAATTCTTTTCATATATTTTCCACTATGTACAGTATGAAAGAGAGGCTGCAAACACAATTAAAAAAAATATAAAGAGAAAAGGCAAGCAAGGAAATATGGCACCTTTTAGTTTCTCCACATAACACCTTGCAATTGCCTCCATTTTCTAGAGAGATGGGTAATTGTTTTCTTAAAGTAGTAAGCTTACATAGGCTATTTGCTGGGGACCCTAAAATATTCAGGGGGGGATGCTACTTAATTACATTTTAGAATTTAGGATTTTAGAAAGTTTGAGAGTCATGCTGAGTAAGGCGTGAATGTAGGTATTCCTCTTTGCTGTTCCACATCCATGGTTTTTGATGGACTAGATCTCCAGAGCTGTGGGTTTCAGCCTTCAGCTGCACAACCCCAAGTGTCTCAAGACCACATCTATTAGTTTTGAGAAAAGTGAATAAGAAATGGAAAGCTGTTGTCATTTGGCTTGAATTTGTTCTATAGGAATTGAAAACCAGGGTTTTCAAGTTAACAAAGGACATTATGAATGGTACTTTATGGAATTTTACATATTTAAAGGGTGATGTTTTGTTTGGAGAAGAGTTTCATTGATAAAACTTGGTGCTTCTCTGTCACACAATCTCTCATGTTTTTATTTCTTTTTTTCCCCAATATATCTGCAGGAAATTTTAAATTCCTCATGTTAGGAGGTTAGCTAGGTTAGGTGACCTTTATAGGGAGTTAGGCCACTTAACATCTCCCAGTGGCTAGAGACAGATATCAGATTAGATCTGCTATTGATGTATATCATGAAGCCCACAAAGTCTGTGTCCAAACCCTATCCATGCTGCTTTCATAATCTGACAATTAATTTAAACAATGAGCAAAAGAAAATGATTCCACCGTTAGCAGATGAAAAAGTTGACCAGCAAACTGCCTGATGACGAACAGGCAATGATCAACAAGAGAGAGATGAAGCTCATGTTTTAAAATATGACAGCTGCAAGATAAAACTGCTTGATCCTATCCCCAGATTTTTGACAAAAGAGCAAAAATGAGGAAAAATGTGCTATTCATTATAAAATTAACCTGACAAAACAAAGGGATTAGCATCAAGTCATGAACTGACAAGCCTTACTTCAATAGCCACTAAGTTCCTTTCAATTTTCTTTATGCAGAGAACATACAGCCAGCTGAAACTTGCTGGCATGGTAAAAGGCAGCTTTGACAGAGCCTCCATGGACCAATATGTAATTTCTCTAAACAGTGAAAATAAGGTCTTTTTTCCCCAAGACAACAGTCCTGTATGTATTTATTTCATGCCACTTACATAAAGTAGATCTAGTAGATCTAGTACCCCAAAAGGAAACACCTTTTTTCAGCAGCTGCTAACTGGTCAACATGCTTCCTCATATTCCATTCATTGCAAATGGCAATCTCCTTTTTATTGCTACCTAACTCAGCCAAGTTTGAGCAGCTGCTCTTGCCTTTTATCATTTTATTTGAGATGGCTTTCGGTGGTGGTGTTTGGCTTGGTTGTTGGTTGATTTGGGGCTATTTTTGTAACTTACCTAGTAAAGATTGCGAGTTAACATCCCTTCTTTGGGTGAATTGTCGTCCAGGGAGATCTTTTGCCATGACAAAGATAGTGGAAAGCAGAGTGTGTCCAAACAGCAGAAGGAAGCAAACAATCATTTTCTTCATCTTCAAGAAATAGAAGGACATTCAAGGATGTGAAACTGCAATAAGGGAGAGGAGATGAGCTCTTTGATTACACAAAAAAGATCCACTGTAACCATGTCCGCCACTCAGCCGCACTACTTCCCTCCCATCACATACAAACTTGCAGATACACTGGCTTGAATAATACCTACACTGTCAAGAAAGATCTACATAATAAAGTAGCACTTAGCAGATCTTGCATAGCATTCGTATTGCTGGTTGAAGTTCAAACTGAATATTTAAAATGTATCAATTTTTTTAAAATAATGTACTTATTAATAATGTATAATTTTAAATTTTAATTTTAATGTATAATTTTAAATAATGTACATAATAATAATAATGTATAATTATGTAATGGATTACATAATAATAATAATAATGTATTTTCAAAGCAGAAAAGAAACCTCATTTAAGTCAATCTGTCAGCATAAACAGGCTTGAGGAGGACACAAATACATTTTCATTATTCTACTCAGCCCTCTTTTGCATTTTTTCAGAAGTTTAATGGTTCTTGTAGCCTGAGGGATACCTGCTTCAGAGAATCTTGGAGCATTGAAACAAGAGAAGGGAATATATTCCAGAAACAGCAACTATAAATACAAACTGGTGACAGCTCATGCTTCCTTTCCAGGATACTGTCCATAGTTGCCAGCATGAAGATAACAGTGCAGGATGAATCTTCTTTACTCAAGGAAACTTCTGAGGACTGGCAATGAGCTTGCCATAGACTGTGGAGAAATTTTGTCATACAGAAGAACAAGGTGACAAGGCAAAATTCCTACACTAAGAGATGATTCCTGCCCGGGAGTTGGTTAGCACACCATCAAAAGCCATAGCTGACCCTCCCCACAAACAGAAAGCTAAGACTGACATGCTAAAGGGTCCCCTGCTAGTGGGCTTCCTCAGATGCCAATTCCTCCTATCTTCCCCCAAAACTTTATTGTTCCTATCTAACAGGAGCTAACAGGAGAGGTAAATAAAACTACCTACTTTCACAACAAAGAACTGCTCTACCTGAAACTGAGTGGAAATTTTAGAAGCGGTAAAAATTTTAACAGTAATTCTTGATTAAATAACTAACACATTGAAAACAATTTCAGTAGGGTCCTACACTGGATAAGCAGATGGAATCATAGATCTGTAACAAAAGGCAACTAAACAGTGCTGTTCAGAGAATTTATTTTTCCCCACCATGAGGTACCCAGTGAAGAAAAGAAGATTCTGAGTAAATATTTTCTGCCTAATAAAAAGGTTTTATACATTATTCTCCAGTCTGTCCCACACAACCATTACAGACTGATCTATTTTTTGGTCTATCAATCTATTTTTTCCTTCTGTGTACCCTACTCAACATCCCCAACTGTGAGCACACAGTTCAGTATATATGCTACAGAACAAAATGCACCGAGTTTTTGCACTCAAAATGCCCAACTTTGCTTAAACATTCAATATTATCCAATAACAGGCAATATATAATTTAAGAACATTCAAACTAGGAAAGAGATGTAAATAGTTGGTGTTTATAATAGCGTTCACAAAAAATTAAATTTCTTGAGTCCTAGCAGCACGGACACCTGGATGGTATTACTGGTAGAGTATTTCCAAGTGCTCTAGTCAGAAACAAATGGACACGGCAAACAGCACGTATCATTGAAAATGGGACAACATTCTCCTGGAGGCAACAGTTGTTACTGCTGGAGATTATCAATAAAAACTTCCTCCAGGTTGTCTCTTCACTTCCCAGAATATCACCAACAACCACAGCACTGTGCAAGGGGTCCTTCTCTCTGCCTGGCCTGCTCCTCCAACACACAAGGCAAATGGACCTCAAGGACACATGCCAGTTTTAGCACCAATGTTTCAGAAACATAGAAGCCATAATCAGAGAGGTAAGGAGCATAGAGAAATATGCTCCTTACAAGGCTGTCATGGTGTTTGGGTGACATGGTTTAGTGTGAGATGTCCCTGCCCATGGCAGGGGGGTTGGAACTTGATGATCTTAAGGTCCTTTCCAACCCTAACTATTCTATGGTTCTATGATTCTGTCACAGCAGCCAGGAATGAGAGTTTGGTCAAGAGGGCTACTTGGCTGTTACATAGTTATGAGTTCCCTAACTCACCCCTCCTTCCCAAAGCCAAAGGCTGTGTATGTGATAACAGCTGGCACTGATCCAAACGTGTTGTACCCTCTCATCCACACCGAAAGCTTCTGTTCTGCCTTCCTGAGGTGATAAAGGTTTGGACTTGTGTACTTTGCTCTATTCCATGTACGTATTTGTGTCCACTGCTGCTCGCGTTTTTACATGACCGGTAATATTGTGGTTGCAGAGCTTCTCCACATACAGTCCTTCCATAGTTCTCTATATTCTCGGTCTTCTGCAAGGTCCTCTGTCTTCACTCTAGAAGCTGGATGGTGTTTATTGCACCACATTTGGTATTTAACACCTCATTTTCTCAGCAGGCTAAGCCAGGCTGCTGGCGCAGTCTTCGCATGCTGGCTAACCCTTGCTCTACCAGCCAAGAACACATTCCCAAAGTACCAGACTTACATACTTTTGTGGCTACCTTCAAGCACTTCAATTCCAGCTGCCACAGGAGGATTATTCAGTATTACACCACTGGGAGTTAACTGCCTCCCAAACAGCTCAAAAACAAAGGACATCAAGAAGAAGTGTGACAGTCCATAGTGCTCAACCAGGTTAAACACCAGATGCAGTGGCTTCCACTAGCTTCTGCCCATGGAGAGGGGAGGATGAGGGTTCTATGCAGGGCTTTCACAGCAACCTTGGAGTAGCCAGTGCAGCACACTGTTCTACTGGACATGTGAAAAAGCTGCTAATAGAGAACAAATAACTGCTGCTCACAGTACAATCTGGGGAGGGCTGCTTGCAGCATCTGAAGCTACCCAGAAGATACAAAGGAGGAGATTCTCCTAGAAAATGGAAAGTAAATATACAGACTCTCCTGTTCTTTTCAGGCTTCTCTTCCTCCCTAACTGACCACTGATCAAGAGCTAGGTGTTTCCATGGTATTTTATTATCAATTTTATTGCTACTTTGCTTAGCTATACACCCATGCAACAGAATATTTTTTATGGATTTTCAATTTTCATGAAGTATAGTGTAAGAATACTGAAAAATGAAATCAGCACTTCATCTTTAAAATACTTACCTTCTTTGTTGGACAGCACTTGAAAACAGAAGCCTATTTCTACCCTTTCAAATATCTGTTCATGGCAGTCTTCTCATAATGGATTGATAGCTGTTTTGGACAGACACTACTGAATATTCAGTGTAAATAGTGATAAATCAATGACTTTCTCCACTGCATTGTGCATGTTGTTAAGGTTTGTTCTCTTCACTATGATAACTCTCAAATAATGTGAAGAGCAAAGAGGTGCTCTATAGCTTATGCTGAAGTCAGTGTCCTTCTGTCTCTTACTTCAGGAAAAGTTCTTTCACACAGAATCCAGAACCCCCCCCCATTAGTCTGGAAGGCCACCTTTTTTCATTCAGGTACCTTAAAAATGTACTTATTTTTTGCTGGGCAGATCATGCTAAAGAAGAAATTGGAAAAACAGAGTAGTAGTATGTTTCAGCTCATGTCTCCCACTCTTCTGGGTAGTCTCCGTCCTCAGCTTGCAGTACAAGTTCCCTTCCAATGCTAAATCACAAACATGAACTCCACAAACCCCTACATCTCCACCTTCTCCATCCGCCACCAAAACTGTCACAATGCACAGAAGGGGAAATTCTCAGCAGTTACCTGGAACATCAACACCTCTAATAACTGCAGATAATAACCCCTCTCTTGAACCCTATGTAATTTCTCATCATAGATGGGAAGGAAAGGGAAGACAAGACAGGAAAAGGCAGCAGAGGCAGCAGTTATTACCACCACAGAAGCTGCCATCAGTTTTCCTTGTTTGATAGTTAAAAGAAACAGCCATTTATTTTCATTAGGCTGTCAACAGATCTAATTTCAGAGGTTTTAAGTTATAAAAAATGTAAGTGCATAAAAAGGGAAAACATTCTGAAGTTCTTTCAGCACTCCCTATTATGTACCCATTTTTAAGAAACTGATCAAATCAAAAGACTGTCACTGAAGTTAAAGGAACAGCAAGTGATCTGTACAAGCCAATAAAATCAGTCTGTATCCCCAAGTTAGCAAGCACAGTATGTTACTTGGAAAAAGAATGAGCTCTTATTACATGAAAGCCACAAAATAGCTCATTCTCAATCCCATCACCTCAGAAATTATACAAACCCAAGGACATCACGCATGGTAAAGCCCTGTTAACTATCAGTTACAACTTGTTCCAAGATACTTTACTATTCACAAGCCAGCACATGCATTACTAGTCCATTACTCATAAAATCACTCTGTGTGGTATGGGTATCAGGACCTAGAGTATTAATAATTTCCTCCATCTTTCTGGACCAGTTGCTGACACAGGCATTTTCCATTTCTGAAAAATAGCTATAGAGCCCCACAGAGTCCAATATCATACCTGTCCCTAGCCATGCAGGTATGGCATTGGGGCAGGGGGCCATTATCAGGAGGATATTTTCTGCAAGAAGCACCATCTTGCCTTCAGCCTTACGAAGGAGCGCTCTGCTGTCATCCTGTTCTAACAAATGACACACTGGATTTTCTGCAACTCCTTGCTGCACAAAGAGGGCTTCACCAGGCTCAGCAACACAGGACAGGTAGAACTCCCCATAATCATGGTTGTCAACTGCATCTCACCAATAATCATTGGTGAGATAACCAAATAACCAAAAACCATTAAGAAGAAGACAGGCTGCAGGTGCTCCAAGTTTGTAAATTCCTTATTTGCTCCTCAACCCTGATGGCAGGCACTATGTGCACATGAGCACACAACCCACTACTGCACCAAGTCCTGCAAAGCAGAGTGGTATGTCCTTGTTAACACATTCTTTAGCTCCTTTTAAGAGTCTAATTTATATTCATGCTATCAGTAGTATCAGATGAATCTGAGAAACTCATTATCTCAAAGTCAGTTGTTAATTCATGTGTGCCAAATGCAAGCAGCTTTCGTAGCAGCCGAGCAAGCCACCACAATAATATAACAGTTCACTTGGCAACATCAGTCTTTTACCAATCTAAAATAATGAGTGTCCAGACACTAAGGGTAATCCAAATCTACAGCGGGTTAAGGACCAGAAGTTGTGTAATCCAGCACAAGACGACTGGGTCAAATTCTTTGAATGGGTCCATGAAGGTCTCCTTCCTGACAGGAAGTTTTATGACCACATATTTTTTTTGTGTCTGCAAAAGGGCACGATCCTAGCATGTGATGGCAATTTGCCTGTTCCAGACATGTCTGCATAACGATGGGGCAGGATGACAAACACAGATTGACAGCCTTCCACCTTTGGTTCCTGCTCTTTCATATGGGCCTCCTCATCCAGCACATATTCCTGCCTCAGCAGCTCAAAGGCTATTCCAGTGCTCTGTACAATGCAGAGAGGTGCCTCTGCATTGTACTAGTTGATCTGCAACTGAAAGAAACTCTGTCAGTACCTAATTATTCTGACTACTGCTACAAATGCACTCAGCTGAGTTGTATGCTGAAGTAATATAATCACATGAGACAATGGAAATTAACTTAGATTTTGAAGCAGCAAAGGGAAGATCCAAAATGCATTATAGAGCAGTTCCTAGAAGGGAGGTGAATGACAACATTTGGTAGTCAGCCAAAAATTTCCACAAAGCCAACACTGTACATGAGTACCCATATGTAGAGTGTAGCCAAAGGTGTTACAGGATACAGGAGGGCAGCCACATTCTGGAAGAAGAGAATCTGTAGACGAGCACTGGGGATGGTGGAAGAACAGTTTGCCTATCCAAGCACAGAGGTCAGATAAGCACACACACATCTTTATGAATTTGCACACTGAAACATAGAATGTATTAGAAAGAGCAAAGATGAGCGCTGAATTTCATTGTGAGATGTAAATATCACAGTAGGACTTTTACACAATGGACTCAGTCATCTAAACGGCTTAGTGTATATGTACTACTACTATGATTTAATTTTCTACAGCTGTAATGCAATAAAGAGCATTAAGGGATCCATTACTTATTTTTAAGTAAGCTACTCATTTAAATCATAGACTTCCTGCTATCACTGTCATAGAACTAGAAACTACTAAATTATAGAAGCTTAGAACATTCCTCTGTTAAGTCATCAGGTCCAAGCCCTGCTCAGAGCTGACGATCATTTCAGCCACTTTAGACACTCACCATATACAAGTTAACAGTGATGCTGTAGAACAGTGCACCCATAGTACAGTTTACTCTGCATAGTTTCCAGTGGTCAGACAGCAAGCTTTAGCAGTGGGAATTCTTATTTTATGACACCATCAATCTCCATGTCAGGATTTTCTTCAGTTGCCACTTGGACAATAGGCCTTTTCATTATCTCTGGGGAAGACTCATTTGCACTTTCTGGTTCCAAATCTGATCTAGACATCAGAGTTTCCACAATGTTCCCAGGAGAGTAGCATGGGAAAACTGAGAAACTTCAGTTCTACCATGAAGAGTAGGTATTTATTTGAAAGTATATATTATATGACATATAATACCTATGTGGAATGCTTAGTTTTGTGTCTGTGAAATACAGTCACAAACCATAATAGACTGGTAATTGCAAATGGAAAGGCTTTTTTTTTCTTAAGAAAACCCAATACATCAGTTCTAAAACATATGAAAACCCACACTGACCCCAGTACCAGCACCAGTGTAAAATAATAATTTGGGGATTAAAACCATTCCAAATACTCCTTGCTCATAATGAAAACACAGTCCAGCAGTGAGTATAAAATATGAAAGGAGCTTGTTAATGACGCCCAGATTATAATTAAATAGCAGTGCTTAGTGGTTTACCCTCCCTTGGAGATAGTTTGTAAGTCAAGGGGGACTATTTAGATCTGATTAGCCTTTCCCTAGTTTGCCTGGATGATTCAAACATCTTTTACTATTACACAGCTGGGTCCCAGCTCATAAGCATTAGAGTGTGTGTTAGTTTGCCACGAGAAATCATAGTGAAAACTCATGTAAAGTAATTAAGTGTGAATATTGAGTACAAGGTTGAGGATCTTAGCTGCAGCCTTGTGTAACTGAGTGCTACATTTTCTTAAGATATTAAATAAATCAAACTTCATTTGATGAATATAATTATAATCATAGTGATATACACTACAGAGGAAAATTTTTTAAAAATCTGGTGCTTAGAGCTGACACATCTCTGTCAGGACTCTATCACCCAGGAAAGATATCGTAGGATTTTATGGAAAAGCCAGATGCGTAGGATACTAAACTCTTGATTTACAGAGAATTTCTGATGGGATTCAGTATGATAATTCCATCTGAAGTAGTCAGCTGCCTGACAGTAGCACAGCTGTGACACTTAACACAGCATGTCACCTTTTCAGGTCTCAGTCAGAATCATTCACCCCTTGAGTAATGGTCCCAAAAGAAAACCCAAGTATTTAGGAAGTATTATATAAATCTGGATGTTGCATTCATCCCTCTCAATCAACACTAACCCATGGTCAAACGGTGACAGCAGCCAGTTTGACATGGAAAGAGCTCTTCTGAAACAGGAACATGCGATCATTAAAGATGCCACAGCCAGTTTTATGAGATTAAAGAGCACCATCTAGGTTGGGTTTCAAGGGTGAGTATATCAGATGCAGCAAACCATCCCCACTCCTCCCATCTCCAGCAAACGCACTGCTCTCAGAGAAGCCTAGGCAGCTCCCACTTGCGTGGTAGAGGTGACTACTCCAGTGGACAGCTACCTGCAGGTGGTATAAACTGCATCCCGTCCTGCTGGAAGCTGGTAAAGATACACCTGCAGGCTACTCAGTAACAGAAAAGCAAAGTTTGGTAAAGTGTAGGTAAAGGTCTAGATAAAGTTTGGCTCTGATGCCGCACCAATTTTAAAATATAGCGCACTCTTCCCTTACAGCACATACACTGTTAAATGAGTTCCTGAAGCATGCACGGGGAGGAGAGAGTGCTCAGACCATGCAGTACGAAGGAAAGCGAAACGTTGCTCCCGCTGCTGAAACACAAGCAGCAAACCCCTCCAGCGGGACCCAGCCAACATCTAACTCAGCCCCAGAACGCGCCGCGGCCCCCCTAGCCTCGGCCCCCCGCTCCCCGCCAGGCCCCTGCCGCCCGTGCTGCAACCCTCACTCCCCGCAGGGCACTCCCCGACCGTCCCCTCTCCCGGATGGGCGGCCGGGGTGCGGCCGCAGCGGGGCAGGGCCCCCGGGGCAGGGGCTGCTGCAGGCCCGGAGGTGTCAGCGATACGAACCCCGCCGAGCGAGGCAGTGGGGCTGCCTGTGCCCCGGGCGTGGCGCCCTGGGCCGGCCTGGCGGCGGGAGAGGCGGGGCGCGGCAGGGCAAGCGGCAGAGCCGGGCTTACCTGAGGGGCTGGCGGGGCCGCTCCGCTCGGCGGCCAGAAGCGAGTGCGGGAGCGCCTCCTCCCCGCTCGGCGCGGCTCCGGACAGCGCTCCCCCTCCTACCCCCCCGGGAGCGCTGCGGGCTGAGGGGAGCTGCCGCCTCCCGCCAGCCCCGTCCCCAAGCGGCAGCAGCCCGGCTCAGCTGCACTGAGGGGAAAGGAAGGGGTGGCCCGCTAGGGAGACACTGGCTGCCCTGCCCAGACCCCCAAAGCCGGCCCTCCCCTGCATGGCCCCGGGACGCAACCGCCCGTATCTCCTCAGCCACCGGCAGAGACGGGGTCTCGCTCCTTCCCGTCTGCCCGTGAGAGACACGGGCTTGTTCTGCTCCGTCCCGCTCAGCCGGTGTAAGGGACGCGGTCCCGCTCCTGCCCGCCTGTCCCGTGTGAGGGACACAGTCTGCCTTTCCACTCCCTCCCGCCTGCCGTTAGGGAAGAAACTGGATCGACTGCCCTGACGGGATCCGCGCTCTCCCGTCTGTCCCCGAGGGACAGGGGACACTGTCCCTCCCGACAGCCCCACTGCTCCTGCCCTCCCCAGGCTCCCGGTTGCGGTAGTCCCGTCTTGGCCCCCCCGCTCCGCTCCCCCTGCGCACCTCGGCCCCGCCGCCGGTTCCTCCCAGTCAGATCTTTCCCTGCCCTGCAAAGGCAGGTCCTGTAGCTGCGGGGCAGTGCCTGTTCTGGCCGCGGGGTCCCGCTAGAGGAGAGCGGTGTGGGTTTGGGGTGGCGGCTCAGGGCAGGGCCGGCCGCATCCCTCCCCGGCTAGCACCGTGCTTCCCGGCCCGGGCCCGCGCTCCCTTCCAGGGAAGCTGACCAAGGGAAACGCTGGGGAATGGAAATCCCATTCCCCGCGCAAGGACCTCCGGGCCAAGGGAAACAGTCCCCGGTGAATCATGCGGGAGCCTGCCACCGCGGCGAGCCTGCGGAGTCTCTGTCGGGGAACATGCAGTGGGAGGCGTGAAATAAATGGGCCAGGTAGAAGGGGCTGTCGCTTCCCTGCTGTTACAGCAGCGGTGCACTCAATAGTGCAAGTGGAAAAAGCTGACTGTGGGGTTTGTGTCAATATTTACATTTTGATTGTGTATGAAGAAGAAAAAGTAAAATTCCTGCCTTGTTCCTGCGATTTCTGTTTCCTGGGAAAACACATCAGTGAAAGGCATTCCGAATGACAGAGGTGAGCCAGGCTTACTCTCACATCCAACAAGAAAGGGATAAAATTGCCAAGCCGGTGCGTAAGGTGCCATCATGATCCGAGGGAGGAGATTGGTATCCCCCAGAGTTGCTGGGATGGTGAACAAACTGTGAAAATCAGCAGAGCTAATTTGGGTGAGTTTTCCAAGGCACAATTAATTATCTGTGAGGCCGGTGTATGAAATCTAATCGTTAAGAAGAGGGGTGTGAACGATGAATAAATCTCAGACTGAAAGGGGCTGGATTAACCCCATCTTTCATTCTGAGCCCTGGCTCCTGAACCTCTTCTGTATCTAGAGGAAAGGGAAAAACTAAAAAAGCAGGTGAACACTGATAGACATTATAGCAAACCCAGCAAAGCCACGTGCAGGATAGTTCACCTGTTCTGTTTCAGTCCTTTGTAATGTAGCATAGGCCATGATCCATAATGCTCTGTCAGCTTAAAAGACAGAATCTGTACCCATGAATATTTCACTGTGCTGTGGCTTGAGGCACCAGCTGAGTTGCCAGAGGAAGACAAAAAATAGGAGAGAAAGTGGTGTGGTGAGAATGATGTGAATTTGCAGGGGCTTGGCATCTTCAGTTCCAACTTATCCATAAGAAATTTTAACACCAGCTCTTCCCAGTGTAGTCTGCTGCTGTTAGCAGGTTGAACACATGTCAGGTATCCCAGCTGGAGATTGCAGGAAAGGGTATGATGGCAGTGAGAAAGCTTGATAAAACATCTGTTTGCCTCATAAAAGACAGCTTAGAGGATGGGGGGGATTTTTATTTCACTTTATTAATCAACTTTGCTTTTTATTTAATACCATACCGGAAGTTCTGTGTGTTTTACACATTACAGACTCTCACTGTCTCTTTGCCTCTTTTCTTTCCTCAGGTGATGAGCATCTGTCTTCCACGGTGTGATTTCTTTTTGCTTTGGGAGAGACATTGTTCAGTTTGTCAGCATTTGGGAGCATGTGTAGAGGAAAGTTGAAAGATACTAAGTTAGACAAAGCTGGAAGTTTCTATCAGGCAGTGCTTTGATCTGCAGTCAATTATTAAGTTTCTTGACGATTGCTAACTGGATACCAGAAGCTTTTTCCTCTCCTGGCTTCTCTCAGTGCTTGGCAGGATAGTTTTCAGTCTGGAAGAAATGCACAGTGATGCAGGCTGTGTTTGAATTGTCACCGGCAACCACATAATGCAAAACCCATAGTTCAGAAAGTACATTCTATCTTAAATGCAGGTGCTTTAGTAAAACAGCAGTGAATTGGTTTTCAACCTGCTGTTAGATGTCTGTTTCAGACCTTCCTACTACTGTTAGACACTTCCTACTAATTGTGAGCCTAAATGTATTCATGGTCATTTTATACTTGTTGTCTAGTACTAATATTGTCTTTCAACCTAAATGTCTCTTTTTCTTCTTCAAGGCTTGCTTAGTGTGCTTAGTGACAGCAATAATTTTCTCTTTCAGCCTTCACTCTTGTTTCACTCCACAAGCAAGTTCTTGCTGTATGTGTGTTAAGCTGGTTCCTGTGGGTGCATGTGGCAGAACTGAACATGATACGCCATCCGAGCTCTCACCAGAGCATTTCTATTTACTGAAAATACTTTTCCTGGTGTGGTCTAGGATTTCATTATCCATTTCAGTGGCCTCATTACCGTTAATGGCTGATGGTCATCTTTGTGTTCAGTTTATGTGTGCAGCCGCACCTGTTTGCCAGTGGATAAATCCTACCTGATACATGATCTTTCATTTTATACTGTGGTATTTCATGTCTCCTGAAGTTCTTTCATTCTTAAGATCATTTGGTTCTTTCCAAATGAGGTCCTCTTTCTTGTGTACAAACCCTATTGAGTCTCATGTGTTTTATTAAAAAAAAAAATAAATCCACCTTTGCCAGCCGATTTCATTAATTAAAAGGTTAAATAAGAGTCTCAAAGTGATCTTTCAGTAACTGTAAATAATTTTCCCTAACTTTCCCTAACTTTCCCCTTTGAATGCTCCCTCACCCATTTTCCCATTGCCAAGAGTTATCCATGAGCTAGGTCCATACTTAGCTCTCCTAGTTCCGATTTCAATTAGTAATTTCCTCTGTGGCAATGCTTTCCTGAAGTGCAGACAGATTAGGTCTACTGTATTTCTTTTGCCTAAAAAAAAGCAGGTTATATAAGCACAACCTCATGTTGGGAAACTAATCCTGCATTTATCACTTACTTTGCAACATCTTTAATTATTCTTTGCTTCAAAACTTGTTTTGAAGTTCTTATTACTGCATGGATAAGAATAAAAGCTGAAATCACATTTGAACAAATCAAGTTGTTCCAATTACTTTTCATTGGGCACCATCTGACTCAATCCAATTGTTAAGAAAATTTGGTGTGATGCCTGTTCTGTCATTTGGGATGGAAATTGTCTGCTCCCCTTGACATGAGTATGTTTTAAAGTTCATGTCTCTTGCTTGTAGTTGCTGCTGCTTTTGCTTATTATCCTGCCTTTGTCTGTGTTGACTATAATAAAATACTTAAAAATAGCAAGGCTTTTTGCACTGGGTAGACAAGAAGAAGAAAAACATGTTTATCAAAGGCCTAGATAAAAGTTCTTGTTAGTTTGTACTGCAAACAAGAAAATACTTAAAACTCTGTAAAAAAAGTTGAAATAAACTCATAATAATAGTTGTTGGTTCAATAAAAAATCTGTGGCTTTTGCCAGTGGAGGAATTTAGCTTTTTATTTGTTGACATGCAAGGTTTGAAATGTTTATGATTAAGATCATGAAACAGTTTGATGGACTATGAATTTGTAAAGAGCCTGCACTTACTATTCTCCCACACTTCTGTGTTGATTTTGCTGTGTTTTAGTTCCAGATGTTTGAGGATTAAGAACTTGGCTGGCTTTCTACTTAATTCTAAGATTGACTTATTATACATAAGGCATCTGAAAAGCAAATAACTCACTGGTGTGCATGGCCAAACATCATACAGCCTCAGTTCAGCCCTTTCTGCTTTGCTGTTTCTGTCCCACTGCAGAGTTCCACCTTACTGTGCCATGGATAGCAGCTAAAGTTACCTGTAGTGGCTTAGACAAATGGGCAGAAGGAAAAGGCTTTGCTTATTGAAGCCCAGATATTGCAATTAACAAAAATTTTCCTACATAAATTCTGTTAGAAACTCCATTTGGCTTTTCAGTATATTTTGGAAGAAGAAAATAAGAACTCTTGCAGCTGGTACCTGAAAAGCAAACTTTTGCCTCTTATAGAGGTTATATCCTTTCTTCATTTTCCTTGGAAGAATTGTGTGGTAGGTTATGATTACTGTCTGTCCTGGGCAATGTTTACTGGGGAAAACCCCCTGATCTATGATATCATCTGGGGTGGGACTAAATGAAATTACATACTGTGATAAAATGCATACTGAATTCACCTGTGGACAGCAGTCACCTATTTTAATTAGCTGAAAAATTGTCCCGGGATTGCTACTCTGCTAAGTATATACACATGCTTTCCTGTTGCTGTAATTTTCAGTATGTGGACAATTTTACGCATTTTCAGCATTTCCCTTAGTAATTTAAGATTAAATTCAACTTTTCTTTCCTTCAGAATCCAAGACAGTATTTTTTTTACTCAGTTCCTGGGACAAAATTGAGATCACATATACAAGGAGCTGAACTTAGATGTTACAACATGATCCAGAAAACATGCAAGTTGCTAGCTTTGAATCAGTCCTTGCACAATGAAGAATATGCTAAGCGAAGTTACGTGTTTGAATTTTCACCTGTGTCTGTTTCTTAAGCAAAATAACAAGGTTCTTCATAAGTCTTAGGTAATGTCTGTGTTGTGCTCAAAATAGGCACCCAAATTTCATCTGAACTACAACTTTGGCAGAATTTAGGCAGTCTGGCTCTTGACCTAACAGTGTTCATACAGAACTATGTAGGTCAAAGATTGAAAAGTGAAAATGACATCAACATTTAATTTTTGATGGTTCAGATGCCAAGCAACCAAATGGTGGCCTATCCAGCCTGATTCCTGGGTGCTTTTGGGTATCATTTGCAGCAGAAACAACTGTTGACTCATCAGTCCTGACTTGAGATTTACCCTGATTTCATCTTTAATAAAATTAGTTGATGATATTACTACCTTATAAAGGAAGCAGACTGCCTCACAGCAAGTATCAACAAAAACACAGTACTTACACACATATGCTGGTCTGCATTTAAGAAAAGTTAATATAGAAAATATGATTAGTGAAGCTTGCCTGGCTCTGAATGACCCAGCTGAAATATGTTCTGTTAAAAGGCTATCATGGTAATATGTGTCAATTATACAGAGAACTGTGGCTATGATGAACTATTCTGGTGGTGATTAAATGTTGCATACTGGAAGCATCTCTTCCGTTGGCTGTGGTACAGCTATGACGGTGACTCCCAGTTAAATCTGGCTTGTGAATGAACCATTTTGAGCAGTTAATAGGGAGCATCAAAGCCCGGCACTGAACTTAGATTTAAAGATAACTTATGGTCTTCAAGTTAAGCACATGTTCAGAAGTTTTGGTGGTTTCTAAAAAAAAATCATCTCCTCAAAAAATATTTGACTTCTGAAAATTTGGTCCTGCAACACCTAGCTTTGTGGCAGTGGGAAAATGGTGTGTCAGGAAGTACATAAGGAAATGTAGATGTTAATTCGCTTTGTTGCTAACCCTGTTCTAACACCCGTAAGACAAGAAGTCTGGTCCTTGCTGCCAGGGCTGTGGGGAGGACCTTGGGAGCTGAGGAAGGGCAGCAGGTCTGCTCATCTCTCCGTAAGTCCTTGTGCTGGGCACCCTGTGCTGCTTTTATTGAAGTTTTGTACTTACTTATATGGTGTCCTTAAGTCACCTCCTAAATCTGAGTTACTAAAGGCATTGCGTTCCCTGAGTTTTTTGCTTGATGGCATGTTTTCCAACTCTCTAATGGTTCTTTCAGCCCTTTGCTAACCCATTCCAAGGTTTTTCAAACTTTCTGCTCGAATTGTTCACAGCTTTAAGGTATAGGCAAAATAGAATCCTTTTTTTTTTTTTTTCCTTCATTGATGATTTATGCTTTCTTAAAGTCANTGCTAACCCATTCCAAGGTTTTTCAAACTTTCTGCTCGAATTGTTCACAGCTTTAAGGTATAGGCAAAATAGAATCCTTTTTTTTTTTTTTTTCCTTCATTGATGATTTATGCTTTCTTAAAGTCATGGATGAAGAATTTTAAGCATCATGGAGTCAAAACCTGATCCTTGCAGGGTTTCTCTTGAAATGCACTCACTCGCTGAGTGGTCTTTGCTCACATACAGCAGAGGCTGATCAGCTGTTTCACAATCTATTTCATATGTGCAGTGCTGTTGTTGTATCATTCTAGTTCCCTAGTCAAAATATTGTGTTGTATCAGGTAAGTGCCTAAGGAATATCCATGTCTGTAATGTTTACTCTGAATCCCATGTTGCTGTTTTAAAAAATATGGTTTGACAAAGTCTGTTTCCTCAAGCTGCCCTGTGTTCTGTTATCAGCTTTCTGAGTAATGCATGGAATGACAGAATTAGGGGAAAACGTAGGTAGGAAGTGACCTAAAAAAATCCCCAAGGGTGGCATTCAGCCTCCCTAAATTATAGCCTTTTATGATGAATCTTCTGTTACACCTGAAGTCTAAACATTTTAATTCAGGAGCTCTCCAAAACATGTTTTCTGAGTGCCACCACTGGTGGTGGTAGCATTTGCCAATGTCTTGGCTCTGCACCAGATCATGGTGCTTTTAAAGACCAAAGAGGGAGAAAACTTTGAAAAAGAACTTGTATTGAAAGGGCAAAGGATGAAGGGCTTTTTTGAAAATACTGTTAGATATAGTAGTAGAAAATGTGGATACAGAGTATCTTAAATAATTTTAGGTGTTCTTAGTAATGTTAAAAGAACACCTTAACCCTTGCTCCACCAGATATCTGGAAAATCCATCCAAATGTAAGATCTTATTTCACAGAAAAAGTCATCAGAACAAAATTGCAGTAAAAGAAAAAGTATGAGGTGCTAAAGAAAATCTTGACAAGTAGTAACCCAGGTACAGTTTGTTAAATCTGGATAGGTAGTAAAAGGATACTGCTAATACTGACACTGAATTCAACTCAAAGGGAAAAGTTACACTTGCAGAAAGATTAATAAACTTCTTTTAGCTTCAAAAGCAGGGAAGAATCAACTGTCTACTTTGTTATCTGTGATAAGTATAATGCAGGAATGCTAGTTAAAAACTAAAAAACGTCCAGAGAAGACACCATAGGTTGGGAGTGTGTAGACATCACAAACATGATTGAGGATCACATGTGGAAACATTCCCAGCTTCTGACTCTATCTGCTCTCATAATCCCTAAGGCCATATTTCCTCAGACATTCACCTCCCTCCTTTTCTCACACACCCCTTTTTGTAGCTCATCCACAGGCTGCTTGTGTAAAATGAACTGGTCCCAGCAAGACTGGAACTGTACTGCCCATGCAGCCTTTTGTAAAAGGGCATAAGGCAGCTCTAGCTGGTAAATGTAGTTCATGTCTAAATGCTGCTGTTGCTGCACAGCGGTAATTACGGAAACATATGTTTGTTATGTTGCTAAGTGCTAATAGGAACAGGACAATTACAGACAAGTTTTTCTGAGCTTCACTTTTTCACAGGGGTCTGATTTTCTAGACCCCTGGCATGTTTAGAATCATAGAAGACCTTTAAGATCACCAGATCCATCCTTTACTGAAGGACTTCCAAGTCCACCACTAAACCATGTCACTGAAGGTGTCATCTACATGTTTTTTGAACACTTCCAGGGACGATGATTCCACCACTGCCCTGGGCAGCCTGTTCCAATGCCTGATCACACTCTCTGTGCAGAAATTCTTCCTAATATCCAATCTAAACCTCCCCTGGTGCAGCTTGAGGCTGTTGCTTCTTGTTTTATCCCTTGTTACTTGGGGGAAGAGACTGGACCCCGCTTCACTACAGCCTCCTGTCAGGCAGTTGTAGAGAGCAGTAATGTCCCCCCTGAGCCTTCTCTTGTCCCTGTTAAACAACCCCAGTTTCCTCAGCTGTTCCTCCTAAGACTTGTGCTCCAGACACTTCAGCAGCTCTGTTGCCCTTCTTTGCACCTGCTCCAGCAAAAATGTTTACAGTGCCCATTCAGCATAATGATACTTTGCGTTTATTGTATTTTATTTGTTCAAACTACTGTGTTGGAACTTTTCATCCAGGCTGAAAAATTGAATTGTAAGGAGAGGAAAAAGGAACCAAAATATACTGATGCATTATGTTGTGCTTTGGGTTTTTTTAATGCTAATTCACAAGATTAAAAAGGACAAAGAAAATATACCTTTGGAACAGAAACCAGCCAGTTCCTAAGATGCAAATATGGCCACAAATATGACAGATACCTAAATATCTATTTTTAAAAGTAAAACATTTGCATTAAAAAAAGAAGCAAGTATCAATATTTTTGGAGGAAAACAAAAAAGAAAACAACTAGTCTGGTTCATTAAAAGCATGTTGAACTTCTTTAGTTGCTTTGACTTTATGAGAAGGATGAAGCAGGACCACACAATTGCAAGAAATTTAAGCTGGCCTATGCAACTGATAAAGCTAATTTTATCCTTGGCTCTAATGCTGTGAATGAAGTGAAACCTATTCCAATTTCCTAATAATCTGATGGAGAGAAGCCTCTCTGAACTCGCAGAAGATAAATATTTGTAACTAACTGGCAACTCTTGCCTTTGTTTCTTTACTTTCATTGCCCTTGCTGCCCTCAAATGAGTGCACCTGATACTTCCAAGAATGACAGCATTCAAATAGATAGTACTAATCTCTCAGAGTGTCCTACCAATTTATTGTTTATCTGGCGGTCTTACACTGGTATACTGGTGATGCACAAAATACAACTATAAAAGCAATTGTCTGTTCAGTCACCTTTTCTCCATAAGAGACAGGACACCTGTTTGTGCTTCCTCTGGCCCAGAGAGGAGCCTGAAAGATCTATGGTCCGTAGATCGTCATATTAGGATGGCATCTGTATTTTTATGAACACCTTGCCCATCCTGACACTGAAGGTCCTCAAAAGATTTGATGCTGAAAGTCTACCAGTGTTGGACTTCTGTCTCTAATTGCATCCTTGCCTCTGTTGCAATGAAGAGACCTGAAATTGAGCACTTTGGAAGGGGAAACAGCTTCAAAATTACAGGTGATCAGCAGGAATTTCTGATGAGGAAGTAGAAGGAATCTCAAAAAAAATCTCTCAACCCCTCCAAACCCCAGAAGCATTTGGATACTAGGGCAAAGTTTATATGAAAACAGAAATCTGTTTGATAGTGTTATTAGTGGGATGCACTTAAGCATTATAATGTAGTGCAGGTTCCAAGCTAAAAGCTCATCCCCGCTATTGCTGGTCACGTTGACCTCAAAGAGTAAACAGAAGTCCTCTGACAGGGCTGCAGAGACTCTGCTGTGACTCCCTCTCTCAGAGTAGCTTCACAGCTCTTCTGTCTTTGCTGACTCCCTAGCTTCTCCTGTAAGCCAAGTAGCCAGCCCTGCTCCATTGCCTGATTCATCTCCTTGCTGTTTATTCAGCCTTCCAAGCGATCCCTTGTCCTCTGCTCCCACTAATTAGTTAAGTCCAGTCCTGGCTGCACAAGATAAACCTTTCGTGACTTTCTGAAACCCCTCCCATTAGAAAGGTTTGAATAATCTGAAAGAAAAAAGAGTTCTTCCTTAAAATAAACTACTGTTGTAGCTTGTTGTCTAGGATAGAGTTGTAGAACTGCCTTTTTGCTTTGAAATAACTTTGTATCTGCTGGCTGGGTGACAATGAGGTTTTCACTCCTGTTGCTTCAGTATTCTGTTCTGCTGGAGGTAGAGTCAGGATGCAGGCAGAAGGTCACACATGCGGCTTCCACGCCCCACTGAGCTATTTAGCTGAAAAACTGGCCACGTTGCAGAACTATTTTGGGTCAAGTCCATGGGTGTGGAGACATCACTTACAAATAGCAGAGTCCTCCTCTGAAAGAACTCTAATCCTGATTTATCAGAGCCAAGCTTCCCTTCAGATAACAATGGCTGCTGTTCTGGATTTCTCAGAGCTGTGAACTGAGATAGCGCTGGAACACTTCCATATCATAGACACTGAGATTTTTCAAGAAATGCTTTTTGATGGTACTTGACTGCAACTTCTGCAGCTAATAGAGACATAAATGGGAAGGATATAACTTAGCTCCTGAGAAGCAGCCTCTAAGGAAAGCAGCCTCTAAGGAGAGTAGCCTCTAAGGAGAAAACCTCTAAAGAGAGCAGCCTCTAAGAATGTAACAGCTCCAGAGAAGCAGCTGCTAAGGAAAGCAGCCTCTAAAGAGAAAACCTCTAAAGAGAGCGGCCTCTAAGGAGAAGCAGCTTGGAGTCATCTGTCAGGCTAGACAGTGTGGCAGGAATTTAACCAGTATTCCTCCAGGTTTATAAAAAATACATCTGTAGATGTTTTTGCTTTACAAGTGAGACCAAGGTATCGTCCACAACAGCAATAGAAATCTGAAACAGAACTGGTGTAGCAGCTAATGTAACAGGTTACAGGAGCAGTTCTACTTCCTGCTGATGCAGTGGCATTTGTAGCACTGAATCCTGTCAATGCAACCACATCTGGCTATCTGTGCTGTTTAGAAGACACACATGAATGTTGCCCTCCCATGCTCTGTTCCTGTTGCCACTCTTCTCCCCATTCTGCCCTTACCAAGTCTTCCATCTTGCATATTCCCAAGCATCAGTGTGCAGACTTGTTAATATTACCAAAAATTTGTTAACACTGTCTGTGATGTCCTTGTAGTTGCTATACTTTGGCCAACAGGCCCCATAGGAATGCCTGATTTTGCAAGCACAGAGTTTGGAATTTGTTTCAGACTAGTTATTGTTCTTTCTGCTTCCTTGCCAAGCTTTTCTCTGGCCATAAATCGATCTGATATGGCCTCTGGTAACATATCAAGTCTGAATTGTTTTTACCAACTGGAGGTTTTCCCAAAGAAGTACAGATAGGCTAAAATAATGTTTTAGAAAATGGAATGTACTTAGAAGCAGGAATAATACAGTGCTGGGCTGCCCCTACTGATTCCTCTTTGCTTTCTCCAGTGTGATGCATGGAAAAAGTGTACAGCAAGGGAAGTTGCATTGTTGCATCAGGAATAAGAGTGTCAGGCAGAGATTTGTGCCTTAGTACGTGTAAGATTTGTGAAGCCTTCAGTGCCTTGTAACTGATATTTCAAAAATTTAGAATATTTCAGCAAAGGTCTACTGACATTTCCGGCACTATCAAGGTTTAGATTCCCACTTGCTTCCCCCCCTCCCATGTTTAAGATGTTCCATGTCAACAGACCTTGAAAACATTTTTTTCCCACTCTTAAGTAAGCTACTAGAAATTATTAATGAAATAAATTATTTCTGTATCAGAGCTAACGGTAAGGAAAGCAGGAGAGAATTTGATGAGCACGTGCTCCTAGTATCTGGGAGATAGGAAAAAATGCAAGGAATATTGAAAAAAGCACTCTTAGGAGCAAGCAGTTCCCAAAGCAAGGACACTTAAGAAGCCAAGTTCTTAATGGGTTTCTGTGCCACAGATGACTGACTATTAAAAATGAATTACAGAAAAAGCTGCGGTGCGAACTTCCAAGCATTAGACATGGAAAATTAATTCAACAACTGAGGATGAAAAACCTTCAGCTGGATTTTGTGTCTCTTCATGCAACACAGGGAACCTAGTTTTTCTTTGGAAGAGGGGGAACTCATCTCCCACATGGGTCGTCTGTACAGCTGAACTGACATTACTTTATCGGCTCCCCCCTACCTGTCACCAGCTGCCTCAGCTGTCTATCTACAGTACATTTAGGAAGGTCATGGTTTGGTACCATAACCTTCCTGCCCTCTTTAACTCAAACTGGACAAAATCCAGAAGGTATTAGGAGTACTGGCAGGACACATATACTCGCACTTATGCACGTATGGTATGTATGAAGAAGTCTTGATTCTTTAGTAAGGCAAGCTAAAGCCTACATAAATTTCATGTGAATTAGCACAACATTATCCCTACAATGATGTGGAGAAAAAGAAGCCCCAGCTTTCTGTGCAGTTCAGTATAGCCCTGTTCTGCATCACACACTTCATCAGACCTGGAAAACTGCCTGCAGTTCTGGACAGTGAGCTAAAAGCTTGAATTATCTCTTGGTTTTATTGTACAATAAACTATAGAACTTACAGATCTATTCTCCATTTATACAGAATGGAGGGAAAGCTGGTGAATGGACTGGTGAGTAGACAGAAAAACTGTTGCTTAGGTCATTTACAAAGAAAATCTGGCCATGTCAGACTGACTGGGCCATAATTTGCATATGTTTGTGCTTGGAAGACCAGCAAAGTGATTTCCATAGTTTTGAGGAAACACCCTTTTATTGTAGAGAAGTTTGTGTACACAGATGCAATGTATTTACAACTGGCTTTTCTCAAGCAGATGACTGTCAAAAATCCTTCACAAATCTGTCAAGAATGAAAGAAAATGAAGCTCAGAAGCCCAGCCAGCCAGCCCAACCCCCAAATTCAGATTCATTCCCAAAGATAACTGTAATGAGATAATAATACGTGGAGTTATTCTGGAGGAAGCAATAGGACTGTGACAGACATCAACGGGCGGACTTCAGGATTGGTTCAGTCAAAAGCATTGCTTAGTTTGTTCTCAAAGTAGATGAGCCCCAAAGTGAAATTCCAACAAGCAGATGGGGATCAGCCTTTCCTAGGGGTGTGGAAGAGGCAGGCAGAAAGCGTCTGACCTCTGCTAGGACAGGTCTCAGTTGCAATCTCCATGTAGAGAAGTTGTTGTTCCTGTGTTCCCCTGGAAAGCTCTTTTCCAGAAAAAGGCAGGAAAAGTTGCACTCTTGTTCAGGCTGCACAATGGAGTCAGTGCACTGAGGGCAAGAACTCGTGTCTTCCTTAGGGAGGGTGTGAACTCACATGCCAGCCCAGCCACAGGAGAGCCAGCAGTGAGGTTTCTTCTGGTGCCCCTCTGCACTGTGGCTCAGCTCTGCACTTCCTTTACCTGGGGTGGTGTGCAATGGCATCAGTCTAGCTTCAACCTGTTCAATCACCCCAAACGCAGAGGAGACAACACAGGGGGAAATGAAGAGAGGTAGAGACACACATTATATTCCCTTCCTTGTTCCTTTTCAATTAAAAGTAGAATCTTCATCAGCAACAAAAAGTTACATGTGCAGGAGGCACTTCTCCGGGGAATAAATAAATACCTCACACAAGCATTCATGGATGGATGAGTCCCATGTTCAGTCATAAAAGGAATCTAAAATCTCCACGCTGATGTATATGAGAAACATGCAAAACATTTCTGTTGATACTTGAGGAAGTTACATGCATAAATTGATATAGGTTGGGAACATATATCTTAGGATCTGCATAATTTAGTTCACACTCAGCAGAACATTGTGATATTTACAGGCACATTCCAATGAAGAAACATTTGCATATCGAGTGCCAAAGTTGCAGCTTTGTCACCTAACCATAGGACTTTAAAAGCAGGGATTTTGTGACCTCAAAATACTATTTGTGAGGCTTGTGGGAAGGAAAAAGATGTACAGACAGGAAAAGAAGATTACAAAAAGTTGGTAAGAACTCTTATTTTTAAGTGTTAAAATGGTTGTAGGCTGGGACAAGGTGAGTCCATGTAGACCACAAGTTCTGGCTTGTTACACATCACAGAGCGCTTTGTCTACTCCTATTTCCCATACTTATTCTTCCCAATTAAATTTGTTTCCCATTAGCCAGGTTGATAAGCGTGTGGATAGCACATAAGAATCATTCTTCTTCTTGCAATCATCATCCTTTATAGTATAACAACTTAATAAATCCCTGCAGAACAGGAATGAAGTGGAATGTCACTGTTTTGGACTTGGTCTGTATTCTGAAGGTGAAAGTAGGCATCTGAGAAACACATTTGTAACGCTATTCAGTGACTACCCTAACTGTATCACTACCAAGAATTGTTCTGAAAGTAGTTCACTAGTTTCTGAAACACTACTGCAGCAAATTATTAAAACTATCTACAGAATTTTAATGATACAATTTAGTTTTCAATATGTCAGCAAAACAGCAATGTAGAACCCATAGAGGTTATATCCTGGAAGTGGAATTGTCAAACTATTGCTTCAATGCCTGAAAAGTAAAGCTATCCTCCCTAAGTAGACAGCACTCTCTCACTTATGCTGACACATAAGGTGGTGGTGGATCTTTAGCAGCTCCATTCACAGGATCATCATAAGGTGGCAACAGGACCTGCAGGAAAGAAAAAAAGGTTATATTTTTTAAAAAGAAGCTGATAAAATTTACAGAAAAGAAAACCCTTATGGTCTTGGCCTAAAAAAATAGTAAAAAAAGAGTAAATTAGTAAGCAGGAGAAGACATTAGGAAATGAAACACTGTTAGTTTGAAGTTCCTCCTTTTCAATTTGTCTGACTGTTTTCATTATAAAGGAAAATGTGACTTCTCATTTCTTACTGACTCCAGTGACAGCTTGATTTCAGCCAAAGATCATTCATTGATGGTACCTGAATTTGTTCAGCCTGGTAGTGACAGTAGCTGCTTATTCTGCAGCTCTCCTCTGTCAAGAGCGCTTAAATTATGTTTTCTGGAGGAGTGCTTGAACTGCTAAGCCGGAGTGAGAAAAGTCCCGGAAACCTCTCTTCCTGAGCTCTCCCTGGAATAGCTAATAATTACTTTGGGGAGGGGATAAAAAAGGAAAATGGAGAACAAATTACACAATGTCTAAATAAATCTCCAGTTTTGTGCTTCTGGGGCACTCAGCCATAAGAAGGAAGACCTACATTCCCAAAAGCACTTCAGTGAATACTTAAACATCTGACAGAAATTAGGGCAGCTTTAATCATATATCATCCCCATTCATAGGAGTCCAGGAAGCTTCCTAGGATATGGGAGATGCGAGTTCAGGCCACACTGGGCAGAGAAAAGATTGGAACCAAGATTTCTACTTCTTTAGGCAAGAAAGCTAGCTATTATGTAATTTTTGATGGCACCAGCAGTAACATTAATTAGCTTGCATGTGAAAAGGCAAAGGAGCACTTGGTCTGTGAATCCCAGCAGGGACTGAGGATAAAATAGATGCCTGAATGAAGAATGAGTGTATGTTCCCTAAAATATCTCAATATTGTGTAAGAATATCAGTTGTAATGAATTGGCAGAGATATTTTATGCAGCTGAAGATCAATTATTCATGATGGAATTTCCAGATTTATCATTATTGCTTCTTGGTCATTGAAAAGTACATGAAGCTGATTGTCTAAACATGCATAGGGAAAATCTTGACCTCAATAAAGTCAATGGGAGCTTCACCATGACAGGATGTCACCCGTTCCTAAAGAAGTTCATAAACCTGCCTGCAAAGAAGCATCCGTAATCATCCATTTTGGACCTTATCCACAACATAACAAAATCAGTGGGAATCTTTCTATAGATTTAAATAGACTTTGGATCATGGTTTGTAGGATAGTTCACAATTATGCTTATGTGAGTTACAGATGTGTTGATGAGCATGTGTTCAAGTACATCTGTGCATGTTTGCTAGATTACAGAATGGCTACCTTGGCATCTTCAGCCCTTAATCAAAAAAGTTTCATTATTTAGAAAAGGAAATTGCCAGGCCCTCACTCTTTATTACCATATGTTTGAGCTAGTAAATACAATAACCTTGCGCACACTATATAATAAAAGAACCCTTGTACTGAACAGCATTTAATAGATTATGTCAACTTTAAAGGGTGCAAACAGTTCACAGCAGACTAATCTAGTGAAATTAGGACAACACAGGGAACATCAACTAAATATTGTGATAAAAAATAATAAACATATTTTGCAATGTAACTGGTGAATCAGACCATTAGAGCATGTAAACTGTGAAAAGCACTGCAGTTGAGAGCCTCTTCCTAGTACTGATCATTAGTTTAATAATAGGGTTTCTAGTAAAATCTTTGTGTTACTAAAAAGGCACTAGTTTCTCAAATGTACTGAAACGTGTTCATTAACTGATTATGAAGCAATATAATTTGCAATTAAATCTGCTCTACAGATGACTCTGAAAATGAATCGAGTTCACTTTGTGAAGATTTAGCTGTCTTACTGAACTCTTGTAATCCTAAACCCCGAACTGTGGTCCATTTCTTTCAGGTTCAGACTCCATCAGGTGTGGTAAGAAATGACAGCAGATGCAATCCAAAAAGCTATCCATCTTCCAGGTCTATGAGCTGATTAATAAAAGACAATACCTCTTCTTGCACTCTGATCATCTTTTAGGTCAATGTGTGCTAAGACTACTGTAGTTACATCAGTGTTATTACTTCAGCACTGAGGTTGCTGTCATTCACAGTAGGTCTACTAGAAGATTTACTGAGACGAGCAAGTTTCTTCATTCCCTTCACTCCTGTATGAAACAAAATCTGTTTGGTAGTAGAACAGCCTTCTGGCAAGTCTTTTACCTTCTTGGAGGTGGGCACTCTGATTTGCTCTATGGATCCAAAGCTCTTACATGGGTCCATGGTCCCAAGAACCCTGGGACAATGCCTTATCACAAGAAAATATCTGCAGTGGAAACATTTGCAAATGTCTTTAAGGTTTAGGGTCGTTTTATTGCTGGCAAAGGTTATTTGTCTGAACAGTTCTATCAGTGATGACTTTACAGGTTTACTCCCCACACATTTTTGTGTTTAAATACTTCAATGTCCTGATCTTGCATTCCCTGGCATGAACACAACAGTGATAAAAAAATAAGTGTAGAATGAGCAGAATTCAAAATTACTACCTTTGCCTAACAGTGTTTGAGTTAGACAAAGAAACTATCACCAGGATATTAAACAAAGGGTAAGGTGAATGAAGATGTTGGACAAAACACGGAAGAAAACACTCAAGAGTTTGCGAAATACATGGCTGGGACCCCAAGTACCTCATGTCATTAGTATAGTAAAAGTCTAAACTAATTTAACTGCTCAGCTTTCAGCCAGTGTGGTTTTATTATTGTTACTTAATCATTTGTCAACTGTAAGTCTAAATAATCATCCTTCAGCTTTCACAACAGCTTGAATAACTCTGCAACCACTCTAGAACTACAAATATTGCAACTCTGCCTCTGTAAGACTACCTTTTGACTATTTTTTACATAACTTTCCCTTAACAATTTTTCCATCTTTTCTCAATTAAATCAACTTTTCTAAGTTAATTTTGTCAAAAAGGAAAAATATGATAAAACCTGAATTATCTCAGCTTATAACTGTTCACTGTTGAAAAGGTTAACAGTTTACAAAAATCTTAAGGAAAAGAGAATTTCATTAGAATTTTAATCATTGAATTTATACCAAAGTATCTGATATGAAAATCTAGATCAGAGTGGTTTCCCTTCTCTTGTGTTAATTTTAAATCTTAGCATGGTTTAATGGAAGCAGGTAAATGCCTGGGACATGAACCAGCATTGTTATTCAGGCAGTATGATATGCTCTCCAGACACATAAAATGGAAGCCAGTCACCGAGCCAAATGGTGAATTCAGAAACTGGAAAAATAAACAGAAACTCACTACTCAGTCTTATATAAGAACCTAATTAGAATGAATGCAGTCTAAAATAATTCATGAAGAACAAAAATATGCATATTTTAGGTCCATGTACCCCAGGGTACAACATCTACTAGGGCAACTGATGCATTTTGCTTCCTAGGCACTATATTTGCTTGTTTGTTGTGAACTGGGAAAACCGTATGTTAGTTCCCCTGGATGCTCTGGGACTAATGTTTACAGTGTGTTTGAGATTGTCACTGACAAGTGACTACAAAACGTAGTTATGAAGGACCCCCATTTTTGGAACTCAGTGATCCCTGTGAAAAGACATTCTGGCTTTTTATCAGTAGACAAGCAAGCAAGTCTGGAAGATTAGATAGTTGCAGGGGTCAGTAGTACAAGGTGCCGAAAATCCAAAGGACAGGAGCTCCTGACTTCTTTCACTACCCCTATAATTGTATTTAAGAACCATGTTGCATTTTAACATCATCCTTTAAAATACAGCCAATGGAGGAGCTGACATGACTAGTTGTCTGGTGATAAAAGCACTGCACAGAGACTCTTGCGATCAGAGCTGTAGGGGCTCCCAAACCAAGAGGGTTCAACCCACAGCTCTTGCCATATGAATGCCCCAGACAAGGTTTTCAGTCAGGTTGCAAGAACCACTTTCCACCTTCCCATTGTCACAGTGAAGCCAAGTGTGCAAGAATCCATGGGGAAAGAAAGAACATTGGAGAAAATGTGACTATGTAGCCCCATGGACAGGTTAGGTGCTTAAGTGGGACAGGGAGCCCTGGGTGCTGGGCTTTGCTCCCAACACCATTTAGGCATTTTATGATAGGCAGTCTTGTTGTATAATACACAGAAATAATCCAGAACTGATCCATGAGGAATCCTGGTCCTGACTTAGCAGTTGGCATCCAAGTGGTTTGAATAATTGTATTACATAAGAATATCTCTATTATAAACCACATGACACATGATGACCTTTTCTGGAAGAAATGATTACCATACAGGTTTCCCAAAAGCTATAACATATTCAGTTCATATAAGCATTTCTCATTTATTTTCTACATCCTGGTTAATTTAGTTTTGCAGAACAAGTTTTTAAAAACATTGCTTAGAAATACGCCTGAGAAGAAAAACAGGCGAATACTTCTATATTCAAACAGTCTGAAATTAATCTTGGCCCAAAGGTGTTTTTTTCTGGAGTGGAACTGACTTTTAATAGTCACTCTGTACCTTTGCAGCTGATTCCACATGTACCTGAACTTCCAGTAGAAAATTTTCTTTCTTCAGCTTACGTACAAGTTTCCTCATATTGCTGCCATTATTGCTGTTTGAACTCAAACTCTTAGATCTGTTTGGTATCTAGGACATTTGTAAGGAAAATGTGCTTAGTCCTGTGCACTTGCAGCCCAGAAAGCCACCCGTATCCTGGGCTGCATCAAAAGGTGCGTGACCAGCAGGTTAAAGGAGGTGATCCTGCCAATTCAACAGATATTGACATGACCAGAAACAAAAAAACCCCATGAATCAGTATCATAAAAAAAGAAGACGGGGAATTGTGAAATATGTTTATGTGATTCGTGTCAATGTGAAGTAATATTGCATAATAAAATATAACCCTCTTAAAAACATGGAATTTTTGACGGAATATGTACATAGTTTTTACTTTTTATCTGTATCAATTTTGTTATTGTTTTCACTATTGGTATTGTGTATAAAAACATTTGTGGGTTATTACTCTATGTATCCTATTGTTACTTCCTACATCTTGTTGGTCTCTCTCAGTTCTTCTTTTCAATTCGTGCAGCGTGGGGGGGGAAGTGCCGAGAACAGGGGAGAATTCAAGAAGATTCTAGAAGGTGGAAAAAGCGCTCAAAAAAGAGGGAAATGCCTATTTATGAATATGTATGGGCACAAAGAAATATAAACAAGACACAGGAATTGGGGGTGTGCGTGTTGGTGGAGCGGAGACTCCCCACGCACCCAGCGCTGTTTGCTTGCCTTTATTTGCTTAATAAATTGGATACTTTATTTAAAATCCTGTTTGGATAAAATCATTTTAACATAAGGAAGAAATTCTTTCCTGTGAGGGTGGTGAGGCACTGGAATGGGTTGCCCAAGGAAGTTGTGAATGCTCCATCCCTGGCAGTGTTCAAGGCCAGGTTGGACAAAGCCTTCGGTGGCATGGTTTAGTGTGAGGTGTTCCTGCTTATGGCAGGGGGGTTGGAACTAGATGACCTTAAGGTCCTTTCCAACCCTAACTATTCTATGATTCTATGTATGAGCAAATTTCAGTATTTGATTAATTGGTTATTTCTACATTCTTGATAGTCTCATCCAAAACTCACTGAACTCAACAGAAATCTTCCTGTGTCTCCAGAGAGCTTTGGATCACTTCTTTCCATAGCCATTTGTATTCTTCACTGTGTAGAATGGTACAGTTGTCACATAGCAGCTGTGAGTTTGAACAGCATTTTGTCTAGCAGCTATATGTCTCCATGGCAAAACACCTTGCTGATGTCTCGTTAGAAACAAATGCTGCTAGATAGCTATAGCATACTTTCCTCTTAACACCTTCTACAACAGAAATGCATTTGATAATGCCAAAAAAGCGACAGATTCAAAATGTCTATGGAGGGTGCAGATGGTTGTAGTGAGCGTTCAGGATGCTTTCTCAAACTTCAGCTTTTCAATAAAACTCCAGACCTTTTACACTGAAGGACTTCACACTGTGTCAATACACAGTATATAGACAGGGACAGGTGACCATGAATAGTTGAGAGGAATTAGGGTCATCACCACTGCAATTTAATCCTGGTCCTGTTGCTGACCTTTTGACTTTTGTCAAAGTGCTTGACTTTGTGTTTAGGAAGATCTCCCATTTGTGAATCGGGCTTATTATTTGAAACATCTTAAAAGGTGTTGGGAAACCTTAAGACAGCTGTAAAGCTTTCTTGGATGAAACTTTCATATGACTGTATGAGACAGGGACTAAATCGTGGAAATATGTATGAACTAAATATATATTTGCAGAAGTTTCAGCCTATGCCTGGAAATGTTTACCCCAACCCCTTCACCACAGCTATGTATGCATTACACATAATTCCTCTGCAGAAGTGATCTTTACATTTCAGACACCCAAACCCCTACCAGGAATCTTTATGGGACACCCATGTGAATACATGGGTATGAAAGGGAGAGAGGGCAAAAGGAGCCTTTTCTTTCGCATAGCTCACATACAAAAGTGTCAGTGGGTTCAGGCCTTACACTCTGTTTACTTAAAAAGGGAGAGAGAGTAACCTCAGAGTGAATAGAGGTAAGCAGATGGTGACAGCATACTAAAGCCAGTGCTGGACTGTTTCACAGGTAAAAGTGCTGAACCACAGCTACTTCCTCATTCAGGAGCCTCTGTCCCACATGCAGCCCCTGTCCCGGTGATGGGACGAATGCTGACACAGCTGCAGGCTGAAGTAGTCACCACATGCCTTTCTTCTCCTAATTCAGGAAGAATTTTCTCCTTGGTACAGCACAGCGCTGATGCACCAGGTTCAGAGACAACACCACTGAAAGATGAGGTTTTAAACAGCACATGCCTAGTTGCACCAGTCCTCTGCTCTGGGTTCATTTCACCTCAATGATTCCATGAGACCAACCAACTTGTACCAATCCAATACCATTTTGGAGAGTATTTAATGGTGCACAATCACATTTACTAATTTCATGTTTATTCCCTTGCTCTCATGTCACTCACACAGCCAAGAAGAGTGGAATTTCCTCCCACAGCTGCAGTGCTTTGAGGAGCCATTAACTGCAGTCTACCCCAGCTCAGCTGCAGTGAAGCTAGCAGTGAGTCTACAGACAGCTCTGGAGGGAAGACTGCTGATATGACCACCTGTCCAGTTCAAAATAGTCCCAACAGCCCTTGTGTTCTGTTGGATTCTTGACTACACAAATATTATGGAGATACCTGGGGAAAACAGAAGATTTCTGTGTGCATAAACAGCTATTGCTGGCTGATTGCTTCACTTTGTATGCAGGGAATGCTGAGAGTAATCCTGTCTTTGCAACATTTCCCTGTCAAGTTTGACATTGTGGTTTTCTGGTGAGAACTCTGAGATTACAGAGGAAAATGTAAAGTTAAGGTGTGTTTTTTGATTAAAATGTTCAGAAATCCAGATCTCACCACAGCTCCGTGCTGGAGACCCAAGGCACCAGGTGGCAGCTATTTCCTTCAGTACTATGTATAACGAGAGCACTGGACTCACTGATTACATAATTAATTTTGTATTTTATGTGAAAAGAAATAAACTAATGAATGTATTTCATGTTCTGTTTCCTGTACCAAGTTTTCTGGAAGTTGCTATATATACTGCGTTTATTGAGGCACATTCTTCTAAAGTCTCTAACTTTTCTGTATGTAGAGTGGGAAGAAATCGCGTTTATCGAGAGTTTCTGGAGAAATGTGCTCTTTCTATAATGCGTGCCCAAGAGTTTTTAAGCCCAAAGGCTTTTCAGATGACTCAGAAATGACTCACCCAAGGTCTTCCACTACCTTTAATATCTAATACTTTAAAAATCCAGTTCACAAAACGGAGGTGCAAACTGCACCTTTGGGTCATCTGAGCTGGTCATCTCTGAGATAACTTCAGCAAAGTCGGCAATATTAGGCCCTGAAGAACAGTAGATCATGTACACTCAATGGGAGAGATTGATTGAAACAGTCAGGAAGTATGAAAACTAAATCCATTAGAATTCAGTTTTCTCTTTAACCCCTTAACATGAGGACACACTTTAAACTGACTGTATGAGAAGACTGACAGGCCTCAGGAGAAGAAAGAGCTTTTTCCTAGTAGTGAAGAAACTATTATTATTAGTAACAGTATTGTTATTATTGCTGCTACTACTACTAGTATTATTATTCTGTGGTGAAAAGCACTCAAATGTTGCATGTGAGCACTGAAGAAAGAAGTAGGGACTAGCTTTCATCACAGTGCAGCTAAATCACCTGCATGCAGGGACAGCTCTACTGGATCAGGTGAAAGGTCCATCCAGATCACAGCAATTAGTGAAGGATGATGAAAAAGAGAAGTGTAAGACAGAACAATGAAAGAAATTACGGAGGAGCAGTACAAACACACATAGTCACAACATGCCCAGAATATTCATCAAACTGTTAGCAATTTGAATGCCAGGGACTTGCTGAATCAGTGGTTGTATCTTACAGGAATTTTTCTTCCACTGATTTTTCTAGCCTGCATTTGAATCCATGTTGACTTTCAGTACCTGCTGTGTCCTGTGGTAAGCAGTCCCACAGCTAATCTAGGTATTACATAAAGAAATACCTTCTTGGTTTGCTATGAAACCTTCCACTAGCTATTTCATTGAATCTACCGTGGTTCTTTTGCTAGGATGGTGAGCAGCTGTTCCTCCTTTACTTCCTCTGCTATGCATGACTTTAAAGACCTCTATCATGTTCTCTTTTATTTTGTCCCTCTTTCATCCCACTAAAGATCCTTGCTGCCCTGTAGTGTAGTTCGCAGTTAATTTCTTTGTACAAAGAAACAGTTTTGGGCCCAGACTGAAGAGAAAGCTCCAAGACCAGGCATGTGAAGAAGTATCAGTCAGGAGGGTGCTGGTAAGGGAAATGACCTCCATTTGGGTAAAACTTCCTTCATTGCTCAGGAGGACAGCAAGTATTAGATGTTCTTCCAGCTGAGATCAGGTGCCCTTAAATAAGTGCTTATAAATATATGCTTCAGGGGTGGCTGTTTACAATGTAAATGGCTGCTCTGGTCAAATGAGTCCAGTCAAAGCAACTGTTTCTGAGAAAATCAGAGAGAAATGTTTACAAAATATCTTTCCCATCTCTTTTTCTCCTTTCCCTGTCCCCAGATGAAAAAGTCCTGGGTATAGGGCCAAAGCTTCATATCTGAGCCAAACCATCTTTCACATGAAATGAGAAATATTTTACTTTGCTTTAAGGACATACGATTTTGCTTGAAAAGTTTGTCCAAAAAGTGCTAGTTAGTTACAATTTAGGGGTTTCATGATATGTTGTCTGTCAAATAAATCCCAAGAAACCTTCCCCTCAATGTGGACAGGAAGTATTTTTATGTTTATATGCATGCATTTCCTTTTGAAACCACACTAGAATGATTACAGATGGAGTAACTGGAAGCAGAATAACTCTGAGATAATTTATCACTCCATTCAGCAAAGTAGGCCTCAATTCTGCAAAACCATCTGTGCAAAGTTGGAGTTGGTATGTTTTATTTTCCTTTGACCAAGCTGCCAAGCTTCCAACCCACCAGCTCTCCAAAACACTATTTAAAAAACTTTACAGGAGTTTATGGATTTCTGTAACAAAGCAGCACAATGTTTACAGCACTCCAGATACAGGAATAAATGTGTACATTAGTAGGACACAGCAATATTTAGGGACAGATTGTGATTACCCTTGTGTGGGAAGAAAATTGGATTCAGGAAGCTATTGTATTTTTCCATCATGTGCAACCTCATAAAAGTCATCCAGAATAATGGTGTAATTACTTTCTCCCTTCAAAGGCATGGAGGGACAGTCCACCTCAGGCCGCAGAAGTCTTTCCTACATCTTGGCCAGCCCTCTACTGCTGTATCTCTAGTTGCACATCATGATTTTGTATGGACAGAACATACTTATTTTTCAATTTTGTTTATCTTTTCTTCAACATGAGAATTTTCTGGATGAGCACATGCAGGGGGTATTTGCCTGCAGGTCATCTGTACTGAAAACCTGAAGTACCCTTTGTGTAACAAACAGGTGATGTGTTATCCTGAATGCAGAGACAGTGTCAGAGCACTAATCTTCCAAAAGACTTTTTAATTACTAACCTGCATCTTTTTCTAACCTTATCTCCTCTTATGATTGCATTGTGTACCCCACACAAGAACAAACAATACAAACTCCTAGGAACAGCTCACACAGAGCAGCCAAGTGGTTTAATAGGAATGGTTATCTCCTCCAAAGTGTGGTTATCACAGCCATGCTTGCATTACAGATATTGCTGGAAAGCCTTCTGTCTTACCTTCACATCACCAAATGCATCATTTTTCCCTATCTACATGCCTAAGGACATTGGGTGACCCAATGTCAGTCTTTGGGCACCACAACAGAGAGATGGGCCAGTTGTAAAGTTTGATGATAGATTTTGAAGTCTTGTTACAACATTTGGGAGCAGTAAGATCTGGGATTTTAAGATGACTGATCTCTACTTCTGTCTTCCATACAGATTTTTCAACTAATTTTTATTTTTAAACAAACAAACATATTCTTTTGGTATCACCATTAAAAAGTAAGGCATAATACTGCCATATAAAATGGCACAGGTTTTTTTGCATTTCATAGTGAATGCTGAATGCCTTTGTTTATAACCAAATTTTTAGTGTGTTAAAACTGCAAAGGACAAGTGTAACAAAAAGTGATGAACTGACAGCTTGAAGGAAAAGTCTTATATTTATATAAAAATCTGCTAATGTTAGTAAAACACATCTGTAAAGCACTTGTCAACCAGAAACTCCCACTTTTGCAGATCTTCTAAATTGGGTACATCAACACCCACTCAGCCTTGCTCTTTCTGAAGCTGAGTGTCAGAGTTCATTCGACTCAGACCTTACTTTCCTCACTACTCCAAAACCACAAGTGCTCTGCAGTATGGGACAGACCGCAGCCAACAGTCCATAAAAAATCCTGAAGGATGCTTGGGAAGAGCACAGTTGCTCTATGGGAGCCATTAAAGTGAGTTGAAATTAGACTGAAAGAATGGTTCAGAAATCCTCAGAAACCATTAATAACTACAGGAAGCCAGATGTCTCCATTATTTTCACATCCTTAGCAAAACAACCGCAGCAGGGTGCTCCTCCCTGGAGCTGAGCATCGCTTTCATGCCATATCCAAGAGGACAATGCCACCTACTGAACCACCAGCTGCAACAGCTCCCTCCGTCCAGCTGATGGCTGACGTTCTTTCTGCATCTGCCTAGTTTGTGGTGTTGGGTAAGTTTCAGCAGTGATGCTCATGGCTGGAGAGAATGGGATGTGCAAGCAGTTCCTCCTCCACTTGGCAAAGGCCAGGCTTGCACTGTGCAAGGGGATTTGATGCAAAGACACCAGATGAACTTGTGCTGGAGCTGAAGGCAGGACCGCCTTTGGGAAGAGCAGCTCTGCAGAAGGGCAGGGCTTCTAGTGTGGGCCAACTATATGGTAGAAAGCCACAACACAGCTAACTGCTTCAGAGACTTTGTCTCTTGCACCCTACTGTGTTTCCCTGTTTGAGCAATACCTGCCTGAGTGAATTCAGGCTTCCCCATCCTTCACTGCACAGTGTAACTACAGTTTAAGCCTGACCTGAAAAATTCACACATGGCTCAGCTTAACACCCATACATCCTTAGCAACAGGGATTTAAGTTGTCATTGGCTTTTGCAGCACTGATGCATCTCCTCTGAATTATGCTGAAGAGTTTGACTTGTTTTGAAGCCCACAGAACAGCAGCTGTCAGATGGTAATGAATCAACACTGCTAGAAAAAAAGGGTCTGTAAAGAAACACTGCAAATTTATAAACATTCTGTTTCTTCCCACATTGCAACACTCCCAATTAGCAAATCCAAACAGATTTGGGAGATTTAAATTACACATCCCCATTTCATGTCTTCCTTTTAATCTAATTACGAATACTGAGAACAGATTTGTCTATTCCTATTGCAAATCTCTTAGGAATTTTATGTTTTAGAATAATCCCAGTATTTGAGCTGCAAACATAAATACAGGTTTTGTGTTTAAGATAAAAATCTACTGGGGAAAATAGATAAAAAAGTGTATTTTGATCTTTTAATTTAACTTGTAAGTAAATTTAATGACAGTAGTGACAAATGAAAATGTTTTGGAAATCTTATTTTTAAATTTAAGAGGGCATTTGCTCCAAACTGTCACTGTTAATAGCCTGTTCCAAACACCACAGCTGGCTCCTGACAGCAGCTACCTAGTAATAGGTGAGAGATAACAAGATAGCAAATAGCACTAAGCAAGAGAGCAAAAAGGCAGTCTGAAGTAATTCAGACCACAGGAAATGCTTGATTTTAGGACAAAATCCTTCCACAAACCAGGAAGCAGTGGAAGAAGGAGTGGAATACAGATGATAAGGTGAGAGAAGGGAAGGGAAAGGGAAAGGGAAAGGGAAAGGGGAGGAAAGAAAAAGAAAGGAAGGAGGGGAAGGGAGGGCAAAAGAGAAGAGAAAGGAGAAGGGAAGGGAAGGGAAAAGGGAAGGAAAGGAAAGGGAAAGGAGAAGGGAAGGGAATGGAAAAGGGAAGGAAAGGGAAGAGAAAAGGGAAAGAAAAGAGGAAAGAAAAGGGAAGGAAAAGGAAAAGAGGAAAGGAAAGGAAAGGAAAGGAAAAAGGGAAGGAAAAAGGGAAGGGAAGGGAAGGGAAGGGAAGAAAAGGAAAAAGAAAAGGAAAAGGAAAGGAAAAGAAAGGAAAGGAGAGGAAAGGAAAGAAAAAAGAAAAAAGAAAAGAAAAGGAGAGGAAAGGAAAGAAAAAAGAAAAAAGAAAAGAAAAGAAAAGAAAAGAAAAGAAAAGAAAAGAAAAGAAAAGAAAAGAAAAGAAAAGAAAAGAAAAGAAAAGAAAAAAGAAAAGAGGAAAGGAAAGGAAAGGAAAGGAAAGGAAAGGAAAGGAAAGGAAAGGAAAGGAAAGAGAAAAGAAAAGAGAAAAGGAAAGAAAAGGAAAAGGAAAAGAAGGAAAAGGAAAAGGGAAGGGAAGGAAAGGGAAGAGAAGAGAAGAGAAGAGAAGAGAAGAGAAGAGAAGAGAAGAGAAGAGAAGAAAGAGAAAAGAGATAAAAGAGAAAAGGAGAAAAGACATTCTCTTTGCTAAGACTGAAGAACAACTGATACAGGATGGGACTTATTAGAGGTAGAACGTGAAACGCTGGAGAAGCTGAATAGCTCTTTGTTGGCACATGCAGACTGTCATGATACTTTTATGCAACACAAACAGAAGAGGAGGGAGTGCACACGCATACTAGCAAGACATGAAAGCTGGCACCCACAAGAAGCCTGAGTCCTTTGAAGATTTTGGGGTTAAGGACATTGCTATGGGAATGTTATAAGCACAATTCTGCAGAAAAACAGATCCAGCATTTAAACCACACTCCAAGGTCTCAATGTAGAATACTGCATGTGCTCTTTTACCCTCCAGCTCTGGGAAGTTCTGTTCCTGCTTCTTCTTCCTCTTCTCTGCCTCCTGTTTTACCTGCTTCCCCTCTGGCAGGTCTTACCAGACAGTTTCCACTAAGGAAGTTCAGAGCTCCTCTGCCTGGACTCAGCTGGAGGCCCCGAGAAGGGCTCAGAGAGTGAGTCATGCCAGGGGCATTCATTTGTGGTTGCTCACTTTAAAGTATGCTCCTGGTCTCTGATCTAATGGCTCAGTAATAACACTGTGCATACAAACTATCGCACGAGACCAGCTACCTGGTGAACATTGCCAAGTCTGTAGGATTTTTATGCCACATTATGGAAAGTTATCTTTAAAGCAGTATTCTTCTCCAAGTTGTCTTCTACTCTTAACATGTACCATCCCAAAACTGGCTCAGTAGCTGGAAATCATAGTTCCCAAAGGGTCTATCATCTTGTGAATAGTTTGTCTGTCTCTGGGTGCCATTTCCTGCTTCAGCCTGTTTAACTGGCATGAGTCTAAGGGTTCTTCTCCAGTAGCCATACTAATTGTCTTCCACACATAATAACACAAAGAATGGTTTTTCCAACCTTATCAAAGAATATTTTCCCTCTGCCCAGAGGAATCATCTAGCAGGAATGAAAGACCTAACCCTTCACTTCTCAAATAGGTTTCCTATTGCTTTGAGAATGGGAGAGCAAACAAAAGTGCTGACAGATTAATTACAGGCTACTTAGCTGATCTCATGTCCACAGAAGGAATACATCTGCATTGAAAAAACAAGTAACTTATTAACTGTTGTGGCTAAATCTATGTCAGATAGAATCTACTGAAGTGATTTGATAAAGTATGTAAGGATCTAAATCCCACTTTGAAGAGAGATTTATGGCTTTACGTTTTATCCCCACTGGCAGCATGACCAGAGATAAAACTTCCATTGATTGGCTTCAGTGAGAGTTAAAAATAAACAGAATGAAATCCCCTGGCTGTCCAGCAACACAAAGGAGCTGTTCCTGCTCCAGAGAACAAAGCGGCTGACTTTGGGTTATCTTCTGAGCTCAGAAGCTGGCTTTTTTTACCAAATTAGATGAACATTTCCATGGTACTGCTGTCACAGTTTAAATTAGTGCAGAAAATTAATCTTCATCCATGGTGTGCTTGAGCAGTTGGCAGGAAAAAGCAATCCCAGGTTGGGAAAGTGTAAGAAAATAATCTTCAGGTTACTACGGTTCACTGCAGCAGAGTTACCTTTCTGCCATGGCAAAATCTCCTACAGATGCCTCCAGAAAATGAGGGGAGAGTACTATTGGAAGAACACTTAGAGGGGGTAGATGGTACCATATCTCTAAGAGGCTCTGCTGTGACAAAGGTACACAGCTGGATACCCAGGTCCTAGCATCATCAGCCCCAGGAGCACTAGGGGATCATGTCTTCCCACCAGCTGGGGTCCATTCCCCTGCCCAGTACCTCCTGGTCCCCCCATCCACAAACACAGTCTGTTTTTTGAGCGAAGACAAGTATATTCATGTGATGTTGAATTCTGCTCAAGGACCGCAGGAGGAGGACCTCTCACCTAACAGGGGCAGCAGGAATATCCTGTTCAGAGCCTGCAGTGGGGAGGATGCCCTTTCCTTCCAGATGGCACATTTGCAAAAGGGATGACTTAAACCACTTAGAGTGAAAAAAAAAAAAATCAGATTGTCTGGTAGCCGATAGCCACATCTATCAGGTTAGTTACAGTTCCGATCTATAGGCATTATTTATAAGAACCAGTTTGACTGGGGGGAACTAACTGGAAATTTCAGTGCTGGGAATTTCCACCCCAGTTCAGTCCACACTTGGGTTGTTCCCGTGGCTATTAGTGGTATGACAATAGGATAGTCAGTAGGAAGGCAGAGACAGCCAAATATTGTTAAAAATAAAGTATTACTGAATTGGGGTCTGGTAACAGAGAGGGGTCCATACAGAGCATCTCCTGAGGAACATGAGAGAAGGTACGGCAGATGCAACAGAGTGCCAGTGACCAGCACTTCAGAGAACAGTGATTTATGAGGACTGAAAATAAAAAAGCTCAGCTCTTGGAAGGACATATCAGTAGATTTCCACCATGCCACCAGCCAAGAAGATGAGAGATGAATACTGCTGTTGAGATGCTCCCAACATGAATTTACAGAATCATGATAAATTTGCTTTAGATAGAAATGGAGGAAACTAATTGTGAGATCAACCAAAGACTTCCTTAATGCAGAGAGCCAAGGAACAAAAAAGCAGGCCCGCACAGCTGTGCTTAAGGACTTGCCCATTCTCCTAATCAAATCACATCCAATGCGATGTGTAAAAGTGCTTACCCACCTTGCCAGTGGTAAATTAAGAAATGCAGTAAAACAAAAGATAATCCAGTTACTATTTTCAGAACAGCTTCCTGGACTGGAGAACCAATTATATACAATCACAACTTCTATCTCTCTTGAACCAAATCCTAGTATTAAAGAAGTTTCTTACTTTCCTAAGAAAGAGACCTGTAATCTAAACATCTCAAAAGGGTTCACAGCTGCTGCAGCCAGCAAGTAACTGTGGATGCTTCCTGCCTCTCATGCCACGGCATCCCAACGAGTAAGGATTTGACTGTTCTTCTTGAGAAAAGCTCAGTCATTAATGTCCTATTTCCATTTAAATTGTCAAGGGTTCTGAGCAGGTACAACAGGCAACTTGTAGTTCAAAAGTTAGAAGAGGGAAAATAATAATCCTTATGAAGTTATAAGTAAATTTGTATTTATCTGGCAATGGAAGATCCAAGAATTTGATTTTGCCAAGATGTTCAAAAAAACAGAGATAAAAATAGCTATTGCTGGTGAAATGTCTTCTCCTACAACAGATATAAGTCTCCCTTCAAAAAATGGCACACAACAACCATCATATAGCCATAACATGCATGTTATTGTTTATGGCTATGAAATTGTGTGTAATTAGAGTTAGTAGAGGACAGGGGCTTACCCATTCCTTTTCCATTTTCAGTACAAATCTTCCAGGTATATAGAATATTGAATTCAAGGATGGATTAGTTGATGATATGTTATTGAAGGCAGAGATTTATTTTTTCCTCTGGATGCAAATTATAATAGAGCTAAGATATACATTTTACTTCTAAGGTATTTTTCAAAGATAGCTCTCCCACAAAAAAATAGAAGACATAGTAATAAAACATTTGAGTAATAAATTTCTTAGCTCCATTGAAAATATTAATGTAACTGGAGAAAGATTCTGAATTTCTAATCATGCAAATATACAAACTAGATCTTCTAAGCTTGGCAGCAAACTAACCCATACTGTAGCCTATATCTAAACTTTATTCTAAATGCTTTCTTCTTTGTAATACAGTATCTAGCTCTTTCAAACCTAATTAAAAAAAATCGTGTGTAAAGTGTAGATGTGATACATCAATTACTAAGCAGTACAAGGGATATTAGGTGGGATCTGATCTCTAGATTTTGGAAGTGTTGGGGTATATTTAAAGCTTTTTAGTCTAATCGTAGCTCTTATGCCCAGTCCCATAATTAAACTTAGATTTTCACCTCCATTTGTACAGATTGGTATTCTTTCAGCAACAATGATGATAAGTATATATCAAAAAAACATCCCTGAAAATGAGAATATGCCCTGCAGAAATGAGCTGCAGCTCTGTTGGAATTCATGTAGCAGTTTTGAGTCTAAAAATGAGACATTTCTTTCAAAACAGAGAGCAGAGACTGACCCACATGTTTTAAGAACCTGGTAGTCTAGAATTCAGAGGCATGTCCGTGTGAAGGAGCCCTGTTGAAAGAAGCTTCCCAGCATCAATAAAAATAAGAAAACATTGTTTTAATACAAAAGTACACATGAGTGTAGGAGGAATATTCTACAATTCAACAGACAGCAGTGACTTATCACAGCAGTTCAAAATTTCACGAGGTTTCTTCAAGAGTCTTAAACTCTCAAAGATCCTCTGCACTCAACTTTCAAGGCCCTATTCTTCCACACTTCATTTTGAAACCATTTTTATCCATTGTGTTGAGCTTACTGTTTTACAGTCATCTGAAGAGGGGTTCTTGCTGATGTCTCTCAACGTAGACATAGAAAAAAAATATCTTTCTGAATCTAATTTGAGGGGGCAAAGGAAGGGAACAACAATCTTTGGATTCACAGGGGAGAATGATAACGTTTTAACTTAATCTCATCTCATTTAACTGATGCAGAAAAAATGAATCACAGATTCCTCATACCTGAACGCAAGACCATATTCAAATTAAGGGAGTGTGAATATTAAGGAAAGAAGAGCCAAATGGTCAGGGCACTAGCTAGGAATGCACATTTCTCAAAACCTGCCTCTTCTGTAGCTGTCTTGTAAGATCAAGTTTAGCAAAATTAAACTATCACTGCAAGAATATGTCATCTGTAAATGGGATAAAATGGCTTACATTTGCACAGAAACACAAGTGCTTTAAAGATGAGGAGGCAGCTGAGAGCACTTTGGTGATTACTAACTACAAAAGTGCCAAGAGAGGTTTTGTTAACCAGGCATCTCTGAAAACCAAAGTATTTTCCTTTGCCAAGGCAGCAAGTGGTTTTAATGTAGCTTTTAAAAAGCCTTTAGTAAATGTAGTTTGCAAAATAATCCAGCTGACACTGTCCCACCACCGAGCCTGCCAGTTCTGTGGGTTGTAGAGTTAGCAGTGTTTGAAGATGAGTTACAGCTACCCACAAGCTGAACAAAAGAGCTATCAAAATCATTTCACATAAACCTCCTGATTTTACTCAAAGTAAATCCCAGTAAAGAAAGTAGTAAATACTTCTTAGCTTTCAATAAACCTGTATTTTTATACTTAAATGTCTTGGTTGCCAACTCTGATCATATTCTGTAAAACTTTTTACTCTTTCTTAAAACTCCAGGTATCGAAGACAAATAACTATGCAAGAGTTACAGCTTTCATGCAAAAGTAGTAATAGTTTTCTAAGTGGCTTTTTTTTTTTTGCAGCTCCAAAGGAATACTCATTCCAGTGGTTTAAAGATGAGGTCTAACACCTCAGTGTGTGGAGACCACCCATGATTTGGAAAACCTGAGGAAAGCAATCCTCAAATTTTACCCAGATGATCCAAAGGCCCGAGTTCATACTGCTCTCATTCTGTTATGTAAATGAGGCAAAGACCCTCATTACATAAGCCAGTGGAGTCACCCCAGGGACGGATTTGGCACAGTGCTCTAGTGTGTAGCGTGGGTGGAACCGAGCAGCTCCACAGAGATACTACTGCAAACAGAATCAGCTCTTTCCAGTGACTCTTTCTTGTGTTCTTCAGTGCCTTCTGCAACAAGCAAGACCTTGCTTAGCAATCGAGCTCTGCACATACCCATGTCATAACTAACCATCTATAAAATGAACCTTCCATCCTTTTGAGGTTAAAACCTGCCTATTCATTCCTTTCATGTTGATCTCCTTTTTTATTCTGCCTCCTTACTTTACAAAGCCCATCATGTGCTGGGAGATGAATCCCTGAACTTTTGTTGCCTTTTAGCTCCTCTCTGTGAATGTGTAAAGCACTACATCAGAAGTTGAGTGTCCTAAATGACAGTTTCTACAGTGAAATCCACATTTCACAGCATGTGTATACTATGGCATCAATGGGTCCTAATCAGTCTCCCCCACAGTGTCCAGACCATCACACAGCTGAAGAGCTCAGAACTGGGGGCCATTCCTGTGGCCACAAGGTAAACTGTAGTTTATGGTTAACATTGATTCTTTTAACAGATTATATGCATAAAATAAAAGCAGTATTATAGCAGTAGATGTGATTTGTAACCACAGTACACCAGTCTGTTGAATCTCAAGTCTAAACATACCCAACAGATGAGGACTCTCAAAAGAATCAATATAGTTAACTAAGGAGTCAGAATTTAATGTAAAATAAAGCTATTAAATATATAATATTAGACAAATGTTTGTGATCTAACATCCTTACCGCAGTGTCATTGGTGGTAATGTACACCAGCACATCTGAGTTGTTTCTGCCATTAATGTATCGGTAACAGTTCCACACACAGCTTATCAAGTAACCCTGAAAAGAAAAGGGTTTTATTATTCTGTGCAGAAAAATAAACTATGAAGGTTTTTGTTAGAGCAGTTCTTATATAAATAAGCATATGAGCCTGCTAGAAGCAAGGGACAGTCACTTTGCTGGCTGCATTGACTGTAAGTATGTGTAGGGGTTCTGTAAGTAATCCAACACGGTTACTCATAATTATAGTTGGGGTTGTTCAGCCTTGAGAAGAGAAGGCTCCAAGGATACCTTACTGTGGCCTTTCAATATATAAAAGGTGCTTCTAAGAAAGATGGAGAGAGACATTTTACCAAGGCCTGTAGTGACAGGACAAGGGACAATGGTTTTAAACTGAAAAGGTTTAGATTGGACAAAAGGAATAAACTTTTTACAGTGAGGGTGGTGAGACACTGGCACAGGTTGCCCAGAGAAGTTGCGGATGCCCCAATACTGGAAGTGTTCACGGCCAGGCTGGATGGGGCTTTGAGCTACCTGATCTAGTGGAAGGTGTCCCTGCCCACAGCAGAGGGATGGATTAGATGACCTTTAAAACTCCCTTGCAACTCAAGCCATTCTGTGGTTATATGGTTCTGTGATTATGGATACTTGTGTTGCAGTAGGAGCTGCTCCATCTAGGCAGAGATACAGCAACCTAGACATACCTGAATGAAATTTACTATTCCAGATATTTGATATTATAGGTAGTAGTAATATTCTTCAGGCAGACTATTTGATTTGAAAAGGAGAGGTTTCTTTGGGCCTGAATATAGGTAAAGTAACATCATTTTGTGTATATAACCTCCATTTTCCTTAGATGAGCAGGTCACATATGCTGTCTTTCTTTCTTACACCTCGCTAGAAATACAGAGATGAGTTCAGTTGGGCCCTGCATTACTGAGCATGGGACACTGTGTACCGTCAGGGGTGAGTTTTACAACATAAAGTGAAGGCATAAGTTAGACTGTGGCAAAAGAGGTGTTACTGCAGATGCAGAATTCTCAGGGATAGCAGCAAAAAGTGAACAGGAATCAGTTTTGAATTCCTCCATGGGATGGATGTTTAAATATCATCAACGGGGGGTTAACAGTATTAGAAACTGGAAGCAAACCCCAGTAAAAAGGGCACATGCATGCTGCGGACTGAAGAATCACCCAGCAAATTACAGGAAACCCTCCTTGTCTTCTGGCCTGGCCTGACCTGGCCAACGACTTTCTGATGATCCTATATATCAGCTGATTGTTCTAATACTGTTTCACTTAATCTAACATTAAATCAATGTATTCCATATGATTAGAATGGTCAGGGGTCTTCCTGTCCTTGCCTGTCTAGAGGAACATGCCAGTGTTGAAGTTTTAACTGAAATTTGACATTATTCTGACCTTTTAACCACTATTATAAATTATTCTTCTTTTTTTCAGTATAAAGCAAACCAGACTGCTACTGTAGCAATGCTCCTACCACAGAATCATAAACTTCACTGGTTTTGTCCTTGGAGCTTGCTTGGCTCTGGGTGGGGCAGCTCCCTGGCAAATAACTAGCTGTCTCCACTTATTCTGGAACTGGCTGGGCAAAGTGCTCATGTCCATCATCTCCTTCACCAGCAGGAGAGATTCCAGTTTGGCCAGCAGAGATGTGCAAAGTGACTGGAAGAAAGACAGGAGGCAGTAACGCACGTGGAAGAGCAGGAATCAGATTCTCAGCATGCCAGGGACAAGGCTGATGAGACGAAGCAGATCCCTCTGGAGCTCTCTGCTTCCCATGTAGTCACACATGACAGTGGTGAGGAGAACAACATGCTTTGATAGCACCCAACTTATATTTTTACTTAGTAGGTTCTGCATAGCAATTCTTTCACAAACCAAATTAAACTGTGAGGGCTGATTGGATTTGCATCTGTGCCTCACTGAGTGAGTCATACTTCAATGACTCACTTGCACTGATGACCTTCCAAAAGCCTCTTATCCTTTTGAGCTGCCCTGTGCTTCCTCCCTCTCCAGAGCTGTCATACATGAGCTGTGTTTTTCAGGATGCCACATGACTCACTGATGGCTCGCTTGCAGATCAGGAAGGTTTTTCAGCCAGGGCTGAGCTGGCTGAAATCCAGTAAGTTTGCTTCCTCTTCTCTATGGCATCTTACAGAGCCTGGGTGACTTCGAGGTGATGCAGACTTCAAGGTACTCCTGACCATCAAATGGGGAGAGCAAAAGGTTTCTGAAGCAGCAGAGTCTCAAAGGGAAGGTGAGACTGGCTCTACAGCGTAAGCTACTAACACCTGTTCCAGGCTATTGAAACAAGTGGAGCAAAGGCATATGCATGGAAAACCGCATCTTTTCCAGAAATGCCATTGTTAATTATAAATAGTAATAAGTAGTTCGGTAGCTTTCAATGCTCAGATACTATGTGCTGAGAAAGACATGAGAACTAGTACAGAACACAGACTGAATACAGTACTCTTCCATGGGGATATAGCCCGACTTTGTAAGACACCCTTTACATTAAGCCTACCCTATTTGCAGACCAATTTCTATATTCCTTCTGTCAAAATCCAAACTGAGGGAAGCCCCTTTTCAGTGATTTGGAGATAATACAGTCTTATCTGGGAGACACTAGCAGGAGATCTATTTTTAAATGTTCCAATTCCATTACATGTGGTGAATACAAACATTTAACCCCACAATGAGCTCCTACAGCTCTTCCAAGCTCTAATCAGCCCTGCTCCTGCACGCACGGGTTGTTTCTCAGTGGGTGAGGTCCGTTCCAGCCCTTGAATTAAAGAGGTTATTAGCCAGCACACACCAGGTTAATGGGCTCTGAGACAGTGACCCACATACAGCTGAGAGCAACAGCAGCTTTTGGAGCATGAACTTGTCCAAGTGCTTTGGCCTGCAAATCATGAGTCATGGAAACTCATTTTCCTCAACCTGTAACTTCTTCTTTAAACTTGTTCCTAATCATTGTTTTCTAATGATGCTGCTGCACCGTTATATGGGACTGCTGACTCAGTTACCATTTTTCTTCCTGAAAACCTTGGCTGAGCTTTCAAATACTGCTTTAAAGTGTGTGGCTGGACATGCAGTATATAAATATGTCAGTTTTTCTCTCAGGAGACCAATATTCACATTTGGAATAGGCCCTGTGTAAAGGCATTAAATCACTGCAGCCTAATCCACCCTTAGGGGTGTTCCCCCAGACCATGGCACAGGCTGCTGACAGCCACCTTCTGGGGGCAGTCCCAAGCAGCCACCACATGAAAGGAAGGGTGCACAAGAAGGGCTAAATGTGGAAACAGGCACTGTGCCTGCTTCTACCACATTTCAGTCTTCCCCTTTGTATGGTGAGAAATGACTTGAGCCCCTGAAGAACTGAAACCCACAGAAGTTTCTAACCCTGCCTCTTGCTGTTGTTACTGCATATGCACTTGTTAATCAGCATAACGAAGTAATGTACTGCACAACTTCCTCTCACCAGACATGTGTCCGACTAGATGACTGACCAGCATCTCTGTGGAAATTAGAGGCTGCTGTATCCTGCTGTTTCTTGTAACACATCAAGAAATCTGCCTATCTGGGTCAAAGCAGCCCTCTGGGCTGCTCCCTCACTGGCAGCAAGCGCAGGGTGAATGCCACAGACCCGACAGAGCTCCCTTGGGTTTGGAGCTGTCTGCACCAAGTCTCATTTTATTCTTCCATCTGCTGTGAATTTTCTATTTACAGAGCTGGTCTGGTCTGCAGTAACTGGTGAAAATGAGGTAAAGATTTCTACACAAATCACAATTTACATGAAGATTTCAGATGGATGCCAATGGCAGACCAGTTGGCCATGTGTATTTCACATGTTGGTACTGCAGGAGAAACAATGGGTTGCTGTGCTTATGAAATCTGCAATTAGATCTTACTTTCTCACTATCTTGTGAGTATAAAAGGGCTGAAAATTTTGCATTTCTTTGCAATTGCATAGAAATGCAAGAATTAATGATGTCAAACCACTGCCATGCAATGATTATGGGCCAGGACATCATCTGTTGGCCCACAAGTCACACATACACATGTGTGATTTAAAGCAAATGACCCTTGCTTTAGAGATGCTTCTCCTATAAGAACCCTGTCACCAGCAAGCCTCCTGCTGGGATCTATCCCAGGCTTTCTTAGAACAAGTGGCAACTTCATGGCTCTGTGTTGGCCATTCCCGGGATCAGGGATCAGAGCTTGGCTGTTAGGAATGTTTGTGTCCTGACTGCAGCTCCATCATTGCTGCAGGAAGGTAGCAGACACTGGGGTGCTGTGCTGGAGGTCAGGGTTCTCCCTGCCAGGAGCCATCCCCCCTAGGCATGAAATGTCTCAGGGTGAGCATAGAATTTCATTCTACATTACCCTTTCTCATCTGCTGATGGCACCAGAACATGCAGAGTGGTCTCACCTCCAGGCTCAACACCTTGTACATGCAGATTATAGACATATTACAGGGTTAATACTGCATTTGGTGAAGACTAGCCTGTCTCACTGAACCGGAATACCTTTTTGCTGTCCCACTGGCAACTAGTTCTTCTTATCTCCTTTCCAGTAAAAGAAGGGACAGAAAAGAAGAGTCCAGTACTCCGCAGCTGCAGAGTACTCAGGGCAACCTGTTCTGGTTGTGTTTGTGGTCACCAGAGCTTAGCTCATTTAGGCCTAGGGATCTTTGCCCAGGGCGAGGAGGGAGAGGTTGAAGCCTCAACCATTCTGTTTCAGCAGCTGGGACTGGCCAGAGGAAACAAAGCCTCTGTTCTCCAAACCGGCTGCAGAGGAAGGCACTATTCAAAAACCACCGTGTTGGCCATATGCTGCTTGAGATCCTGTGTACATTTGTGCTGCTGGATGCTCTTCCTCAGCCAGATAGGAAACACATATGTTTCATGGTATGTAACCTGGGTTCAGTTTCTAAACAAATGCAGTAAATGGCATAACACCTTTTGGTCTACCCTGAAAAAGATTCTGCATGAAAGCACCTGGAATATCCATTAGCTGCTTCAGATCCAAGTAAATCCTAAGGACTAAGAAGACAAGTGCTTATTTGTAGCTGGCTGGTTCCCTTTTTTGCTACCCTCTCTTATCCCCCTTCCCTTTTCGTAATTCTATTACTGCAAAGCACAAACCCACCATATTATACTGCTTTATCTTGGTTTCTACCCAACAGTGCTTCACTCAAAAGCATAATGATTCCAAATGTTTCTAAGGAGTTATGCAATTCTGTTTCATATTTCCCACCAGCTGAATGCAGCTTTTACTACTGTAGCTTTTCCTAGGCTACAATGTTTTAGTTTGTCTCCTTATTTCTAGTTGAACTCCAGAAGGAGAGGGAGCTCAAGCATATTTTTACACACAGTACCTTTTAAGTTTCAATGTATAAATGTGGTACCATCTGTTAAGTCTATCAGTGATAAAGTGTGATGCATCTCATAGTGTCCAGCTTTCTTTTCATGGAGCAGACTACATAAATCTGAGTAGCAGCTCTTCTGGGAGCACAAGATATTCAAATGAAAATGCTAACTATAATTTAGCATGTGTTTCTGCATGAGTCATATTTTTTGTAACTCATTTGCATGATAATATGTTGCTAGAATGAGCATTATATGAACCACATGTACTCTTGGAATAAACATAAAACATGTGTTTGCCACTTTAAAACAAAACTAGTCTTTTTTGCTATTAATTTCTTAGGTTTCTTTCTTCTGTAGTAAGTATTTTTGCCATTCCAATTTTAGTTCCACTTTTTCTTTATAAGCTTAGGACTCCCCTGCCATACTTAGGTCAACAAAATGCCAGATAAGCCTGGGGTAAAAATGAGCTAATGCTTGCATCTGAGAAATTTAAGAGCACATCCCTTGTGGCACCTGACACCCCTATGTGTTTATCACATTCACTCATATTTCTTAAAGGTGCAAAAAAACCAGCTGTATGGCTGTGAACACATAAAGCCAGAAGGCTAAATTATATTTCTAAATGACAGAAAAAAAAAAGCGAAGATCACTTCCAACAGTACCTTAAAATACCCTGTTTGTTGGTTTGTGGTGCTTTTCCTTCAATTTTGAAGTACCTTCAATAATATAATCTACCTCTTTTGTCACATAACTTTCCCTGTTCCTGTTGTCAAATGTGTTGTCTGGAAGCAACATCCCTGTTGTCACTGTGGCTCTTCAGGACTTCTCTAGCTAATGCATAACTGCTCTGCAGAGCAAGAACAAGAACTATTCTGAAATAAAACCCAACACAAGAAATACAAGAACAGCAGCACTGAGCTGTGAGAAACTTGCAGGAAGGTGCAAGAAGAGGGCAAACATACCAGCGTACTTTGCAGGAGGTCCAAGGCTCAGGGACTTGTTGAGCCACAGGTGGTTGTTTTTCACATGATGATTTGTGTGATCTTATTCTGAACTCCTTTTGGACTTCTGCTCTGCACAGCAGGTGGGGGTGGACCTTGCTGGATCAGAAACCTGGGTGCACTGGTTTCACATGAGCCCTTTCCAGCTGTGCTGGGTGATGGCACATCTCCCCTTTATTTGGTATCTAACACAGCTAGAGCCTCACCCATGAGGTTTAGGTAACAGCAACTAAATCATCATTCCCTGTGTCCTTTTGCTGCTTGGTGTGACAGTCTTTTACATTGTCCTGCCCGGGAGGGATTGTTTGGCTCTACTTACCTGCTATACAACATCCTTTTTGAGATAACGCACTAGAAGTAAATGCATACTTCCAGAAGTGATAGGCATCAAAACTGGCAAAGAAATCTTTAGATTTCTCTTTTTTCTATTCCTTTCTTAATGTTCTTAGCATTTTATTTACTTGGTTGATCAGAACTGAGCAGTAAGCTAATATTTTCACAGGTCTAGCTATTACAGCTATGAGCTCCCTTTTCCAGGTGGTCATGCTCTATTCAGAGTCTACTGCAGTGTCTGCAAAACAAGATTGTGCTTCCTCTGTGCCCACCACTTGGAATTTGTCATCACTGAGCTTCTCTGCCATTTCACTGCTCAGTCACTCAGTGCCATGAGCTCTTCCTGCAAAGCTTTCCTGGCTGACTGCTTTCTCTGTTTTGAATGACATTGCAAAAAAGTGCTGTTGTAGATTTCCTTCCCCTTCCCAGATCTTTGATGAACATGAGTCTCGGTATTGTAAAAAACAATGATTTATCTTTATTCTCGATTTCCTAGCTATATTCTGTGAGATGACGTTTCTCTTGTCCCTACACATCTGAGGGTGGGTTTTAAAGCCTTTGATGACAGACTCTGCCACAGACCTTTTGAAAAAACAAGAAGTCTGTATCAACAGGCTCTCCCTTGTCCACTGAACAACCTGCTCCTTCAAAGGATTTATGTTATGAGTTGCCCCTACAGCATCACGTTTCTCCACTGAGGCCTATATATTCATGTGTTTGTCTATGAGATTTTCTGCCTTTTTTCCATAATGCTTTGTACAGCTGTCAGGTTGCCTGGTCTGTAGTTCCCTAGATCTCTTCGAAAGCCAGGCCCCCCAGGCAAGGGCCATTCCACCCAGGACCAGAAGTAGACATTATACACAGTAACGTACTTACCTTAAAAGCCAAAATGATACTTATGAAAAGGAGGATAATCACAACCAGACACGTAGGGTTCACAGACATAATCTCTTCCTTGTAGGGAAAATTGTTGGGCTGCATAAGTAAAAAGAAACAAACCACTGTGAGTTAATCTCACAAGTCATTCAGGAGACATTCAATTAGTGCACTCTATAACTAACAGCTTACAAAACTTTCTGTGATCTACTAAATCAGGAGCTCGCCATAACAAAAACCAGTTGCAGTGACTTTGGCTGGGACACTTTGGGAAGCCTCAGCTGCCAAATGTTTCCTGGAGGGCTGAGGATTTACTTTTTGCTTTGTATGTGGCATGGGCTGTCTTCTCCTCTCTGCACACTGGGTTTATATCTGACACAAACTGGCAAAGGACATCTCCTGGGGAGCTTTGCAGCAGAAAACCTGCCATCATGGGCAATGGCAGGCAAGTCCTGTACTTATTAAGTAATCATTATACTGGCACTGGTTGCCAATGTGGCATCTCCTTCCAGAAAATCAAAGCAGGAAAAGCTGGAAAGTGCAATCCTTTCACCTAAATATTTGATCAAAAGACATTTGGTCTATCCTGACCCATCTTGTTTTGGCTAAATTTGGACTACTTCTCCAGGACAGTTGCTAGTGCTGCTGTCTGAGTGTGTGCCCCAAGGAGGAATAGGTCCTACAGTGGAGCAATGACATGATTTCAAACTGAAATGTGGCCCAGGCTCTTCTCTTATCTCATACATGTAATGGAGGTAATAAAACTGATCTTCCCACCTAGTGTAGGCTCTGGTGATTTACAACTGTGAAATGCTTTAAGATCGCTGGCTGAAAAACTGCCTCTAAAGATGTTTTACTGTCTTGTAATTCTTGTTACTACTTCAAGAAAACACACCCTCTAAAATGAATGTTCAAAATTGTTTTGAAATACTGCAAGGCACAAGTTCCTGTTTCAGTTAAAATAAACCACTGTTCACAAAAGATAGCTTTGCTGCAACAGTAGCTCATTATATCTGAATGCATTAGCTCCTTCCACACACAACTCCCTTTTCCCTTACAGGTCTAATTACTTAACCAGGCCAGCTCTGCATCTTTGTCAGGACAATTAACCAGACCAAGCTATAACAGTATTCTTGGCGATGATGATGTAAATACAGAGTAACCCTTTAATACCCCTTATACCAGCACTCAGCCCAGTGAATCAGGAAATCATCTCTTTTTGTGGACAGCTGTTAGTGAGAATGGCTCTTTATTTAGCGTGTCCATGACCTGTTCAGAGCGGTTAACATCAACAGCAGCTGTAACCGTTTGCCGATAACGTTACATAAGCACATTTTCCGCTTCTTGACAGCAATGTTTCTGTTCCTGTACTGGATTTCATGGCTGGAGTTCTTATCATGTTATCTTCTTTGTTGAGCTACAGCTTTTGTAAGACATTAGCTTGGTATAATTCAGTAAGTTGCTTTTCTTTTTTTAATTATTTCTTTTTGACAGAGGGTTATAGCTAAATATAGTGGATGTGGTCACCCAGAGATCAGGAAAGCAAGAGTATATGCCAAGAAAAGATGAACTGAAAAATAAACACAAACCTTATATGCAGAAAATGTAAGTATCAACACCACAGCTTGCCCTCGTGCTTGCAGGAGGGAGGCCATGCATGTGGTTAGAAAGTTTAATCTGTCCTTAGGACAGTTACAATAAAACTGCTCCAAAATGATTTTTTTGTACTGACTGACAATTAAAAAACTAGTCCAACTGGTTTGTGAACATAATAAAACCTCCTAGTGAGGCATTGGTCCTCCTACACACTGGTTTCTGGGAACCACTCATCAGTCAAACACTGGATGACTGCATGCTGGGGTCTTGGCCATAACCTAAAGGCCTGTCTGCAGATGTCAACTCAACTGGGATTTGCATGAGGCTGAGAGAAGTGCAGGAAAATGACCAAGTTCCTGCTACCTTGAAGAGAAGGAACATCTGCTGGAGCCATGAGCTATAAGCCAGGAGCAGCATGTGCTGTAGAGCAGCGCCTGGCCCTTCCTTACAGCAGCAGTGTTCCAGGTGAAAGGACGATAATTTAGTGCCAGAATCACAAGCCAGGAGAGTGCATGCAGAGCAAATGTTGCGGTTTGTCCCCTTCAGGCTCTGCTCTCTGCCTCTCTGTCCTGAAGTGATGTGAGGTTTAAGCAAGCCCCAGCAAGGCAGCAGGTGCTGCAGCCATGCAGTGGTCACCCCCACCACAGGTGCCCGGGAGTTCTGGGTGCAGGCTGGAAAACTGAAGCAGTCCCTTCTGGAGCTTCCCAGATTTCTGTGTGGGAGACAGAGCTTTCACAGCTTTAGTGAATAGCCCAAGGGCATCAGGTCAACATTGCTAACCCAGTTGGTGGCAACTGCCAACCAGAAGATGCCTGACACTGGCTTGCCCAGGATGGCTTATGAGCAGTCTGATCTTGACTCACAACTACAAATCCCTTCAGTGCAATAGGAAAAGTAATTTATAACTCCTATGGCTTTTGCAAAGCAGGAAAGATGGTGGGAAGCATCTTGGCTGGCTACAGGCTCACCTGGTTCAGGCACCACCATGGAGATGGTACCTTCAGGAGGCCTTTGGGATTCTTCCACAGCAGCAACTGCTCTGAAAATAACATTCACTTTCATGGAAAATGGGTACCAACAGTGGTTCAGATGAAACATAGACCCATTCAATTCTGATGACTCCAGGGATAAGCTTAAACACTGATGTAGTTGTATGAGGTGGGAAGAGAAATTCTGCCTGTGTGCTTGGGGTTTGCTCTTCTGTGGGGAAACCAGTAGTTGGAATCCTGCTGCTTGGAAGGCCCTGGACACCAGGCTCAGTGTCAAATCTTGTGCAAGGTCTGATGGAGCTAAGACTGAAATACGGCTCGGAGGGAAAAATCAAGCCCTTCACTGGAAATACAGGAGTGATTTTTCAGCCAGACAAGATGAAATTTTTCATACAAACAAGAGGTCGTTGTAGTAGCGTGGCACTGGCATGCTAATTTCATAATTAATGTGTCATTTATAACCTTGTCATGGACATGAAGAGACCAGAATGCATAACATACCCGGTAAACTTTCCATTTAAAAAATAAAATTATACACAGCGAAGCTCTATTAGGGACTTCAAAAGAATCTAAAACTTGCAGGGAAATCATATTTCTACTGCATCAATATTGTAGATATGCACAAGAAGAAAAGTTCAAGGCTAAAGTACTTTGTCATTCCCTCAGCCTACTTGCATAATGCATTTCTTCCCTTGGACCACAAAAATCCATTTAAAAAGATGGTACAGAGTCTCATTCAGCAGTAACAATCCTCTGAGTATTCGCATCTTACAAACCCGAAAGAAGATGGCAATGTGTCTGAAGAACTTTCAAAGCTCTGCTAGAAGTTAGTAAGACTTCTTTGGAATTATAAAATGGTATTAAGAATGTCAGAAAGGATATTCCTTGTTTAAGCTTTAGTTTATAGGAAACATTTCTTCAGGTTTAATGTCTTTTACATTCCTAGATATTTCCCCTAGGATTTAAAATCATAACTGAAACCACCTGAATTGTTGAACAGTAACACTGGAGGTAGTCCCATAGAAAGGCTATTTAATATACTCTAAGATTTTCTTTAGATGAACTGTCATAGGCCTGTACTTTAATAAAAACCAAGTTTGCTTTACGCAGTTGCAGACTCGCCTGTTCTGCACCTCCGCTTTAATTCATTTCATTTACTGTTACCAGTTGACAGAAGGTGAAGTGTTTAATTTGAAGACTTTAGAAAAGCCCATATATCAAAAATTTAGTGTGGCTATAGAAATGTGCTTTAGTTCAAACTGCTTTAGACCATTACTGCTGCAGGAACCAAAATCATTTTTGATTTTGGATTTACCGTGGATTTACCATTCTGGATTTACCGTGTGTGAAGGTTTTTGTTTTTCTAGTGACAGTAATAATGACCAAGATGTCCAACATAACCCTCAGAAAGTTTTACCACGTCATTGCCACACATTTCAAACGTGAGGTTTATAACATCTATTTATTTTACATGACCCTTTATGCTGAGATGCTTTTGCAATTTATAGGAATTGGGTGGCACATCTGTGTTCAATTGGGTATTAAAAGGCAACAAAAAGTTTCCAAAGACAGTTGTGCCTCTGAAATCAGCAGCCAGTATAGGCTGACATTACCAAATACCCTGTGAACACGATGTTCTGTATTTTACAATTGCAACATTTGCAGCTAGGGCTCTGCCTCGCCTACTGATAGGTACTTATTTATCATCTTGATAAAAGTATATGGAGGGTTTGACAGCAGCTTGTAACTCATCACTGGAAGACTGAAATCTAGGAGATGTGCACCAAAATGAATAGATGGCGTAATCCCAAACACTAACATAGGGAAGCAGGAACTGTTAAAGACATGGGGTTTTCACCTTTGAGCAAGAAAGAAATGTTCTTCTAAGACTGCCAAATATATTCCATCACATAATGCATACTTTCTTCCAGATATTCAATAATGGATTTGAAGAACTATCAGGATTTTTCATTTCCCTTATGGAGCTCTGCCCCCTAAAATATCATGCACCAAATTCAAAGCAGTTATAGAGGATCAAAAACTGTATGAATGCCGGGAAGAAACACAACCCTTGTCTTCTGCCTACCTTGGCAGACCTCTGCAAAGGGGGTGAGGCCAAGATGACTCTAGGGCTTATTTATAAATCATCAGGAGGGATCACACCCAACTGGCATGACTCAGGTCTCACCTATGGACTGCAGTCTTTGTTCTAAACATGGTGTTTCAGATGACAAACTTCTCTACCATAAGCTTCCCTACCATTATTAAATGGTAGGTAAACAAGTCCATGGGTACAAACCTGTTCATTTAGCAATGTTTGAGTGACAGGACTACAACGACAGCATTACTGCTAAAAGTTTGAAAAACTTGGTTTAACTTCATCTCATTATGTGTGTGAGCATCTGATATCAGCGGATGTGATCTTTTCTCCCTTTTGCTTTTCCCCCTCAGTCACAGTGTATTGGCTCTGAACCAAAACCAACAACCTTCTGCCAACTGATGTGGCCCTTCCAGGTGAGAGTATGAGGGGTTCCTGCTGAGCTGCTTGTGCTTGGAACCACAGCTAAGACACGGGAGGCATAAACAGTTTCAAAGCAGATGCAGAACAGCTTCAAAAATTTGTTAACAGGTGACATTAACTGTCCAAATTTCATTACAGCTCTTGTTAGCTTTTGCCAACCACTAATCTCCACTGTGAATGGTAAAATAGAAACGACTTCTTGTTTCTAAATTAACTTAATTTGGACTAGCTTTTAGCTACTCACTGTGCCTCACATCTAATTTAAACAACCTTTTAATGCCTCATTATTCTGCATATGAAAACCCTAATGGCACCACCTCTTGGTCACCTTTCTCAGTAAAGGAAGCAGGAAAAGCTGACTGCCTCTGATCATACTTCAATGTATCCAGAATTTATGAAGTTTTTGGAGGAACTTTTCTAAATGTTCTCTAACTTTTAAGCATTGTTTTGCAAACAGACATCATAAATAGACAGATGAAACCTATGTCACCAAGTGAGAAAGGAAGTCTCCTCTCTATTACTATTAATTGCTGGGTTTTATCTGTCCATAAATACTATGAATGGTTTCTGAAAACAGCAAAAAAAAAAAAACCCTGGGTACTCTTGTTTTGACACTTAGTTCCCTAGACTATTTACAGGGTCACTGCATCCCAGGTACAGTTGCCATAGTGTGTTCATCTGTATTCCTCTTGTTTTCACATTTCTTTGCTTTTAGCAGTGTAGCACCCATTAGTGACTGAACTCAGGCTCTCAGTCACTCTAACTCACTGATTAATGGCTCTGTCCTTACTGTTATTTACTTTGTCATTAATCTCTGTGTCAGCCATGGGTTATATTAGAAGTGATTTTGATGGGAAAAGTCACAAGTACAGCCTCTGTGAAATGCCAATGTGCTCACTTTGGGAAACACAGGGACAGGGTCCTTCAGAGGATGACACAGAACAGTTAGATTAGGCGCCTGCTTGCAATCTCCAGCTACAGAATTTGATTGCTCTGGACAGTGAAGCCTGGGGAAGCTCTCCCAAGGCTGACGTTAGCCTTTGTGAACTGCCTGTTTGGTATCAACTTTATTAATGGAAGTCAGGAATAGCATGAAATCTACTGCCGATTCCTGGAGACCTTCCTCTACCCAAAATAGAAACTCTGGCAGATGGTCGGCTTGACCATAACCCATTGCAGTCTGCCAGCTAAACTTTCCTAATCCATCTGATACATCCTTTATCGATCTAGTGTTTTATTGTTGCTTTGAACATGATGCTGCAATGTCAAGTGTCTTATGGAAGTCTATTATGCCCCTGCCCATCTTTATTGACAAAGACAGTAATCCTGTCAGTGAAAGAAAATGAGTTTGCCTGCAGGACTGATTTTCCATGAAACCGTGTTGGCAACCATTAATCATATTCCTCCGGTCTAATCCTCTACCAATTGACTTTCAGCCCTCCTGTTACTATTCTGCTTGGTAGCAATGTCAGGCTAATCAGCCTATAATTATCCTGGAAATCCCCCTTGCCCTTTTGAGCACTGACAGTTTAGCACTCCTGAAGTCTTGTGGCATTTCATTACCAGTCCAGAAAATGATTTACAACAGCAAGACAGAGATCTGTGCAACCAGAGATTTTAATGCTCCAGCGCAGCAACGTAGCTCACACTGCTCTGCTGAACTGTTCCAAATACCTTCCAAGCTTGCTACAGAAGGGCCTATTATTTCTTCTATCTGCAGGAACGTCAGTGATGTTTAGCAGACATTTCAGGAGGATCAGCTGCTTTTTGCCCTTCTAGTGAGCCAGCTCTAGAAGTGGCACTAGGTTTTCAGCAGAACAGCAGGGGTTTTTTGGTGCGCAGCTCCCAACCTGCTCCTGCACCCCTCATGTTCTCCTACAGTGTCCAAAACTGAGTAAAACCTGGTTACAACTCCTGCTCTGAAGAGGGGAGAATTCCTGAAGCCAAACAGACGCTTGTGCTCATGGGCTCTTGTATTTATTTCAGGTGATTATAATCATACCCTGTAAGTCTACACAACTCTATGAATGTTTGGCCAAAGCAGACCACAGCAAGAAGGGAGCCTCTGGTTGTCCCTAAGACAGGATCCAAACATATTTTTTAGCAAAACAAAACCTACATTGAATTGAACTCCTGCCTAATGAAATCTGCATTAAAGCCACAAAATGAATTAAAAAGAGCAATAAAACATCCTTGAAATAGTACCAAAAATAAGCCATGTATAGGAACACAATAACTCTGAATCCAAAAGCAATTATTTATTATCTATGTCTTGCAATAGGAGTCTCATTCTACATGAAGTGGTGTTGAGAGCTTCCATGACATTGCAGAATTCCAGAGCTCTGCACAAATACTGTAGTAAGTTAGTAATGTAACCTTGCAAGGGATCTTGAACACACACTACCAAGGACGGAGAGGACTTTCAAGGACTGCATAGTAAACCAACAGCAAATTGTGGGCTAGAAACAGAGGACAAACAGTGCACCTTGCACATTTCTCTCCCCTCCCCCCTGCCTTAAAGGCTTGTGAGCATCAAGTTATTTACCAGCTGGCGGAGGTAGTCTTGAATTGTGCTGGGATAGACGAGTACACTGATGGCAACCAATGTGTTGAGAGCAAAGTCAAAGATCTGGTAACAGAAGAAAGGGATGATCCAAGCTGCATGTTGCTAAAAAGGAAATAAAACAAAACCAGCCACAAGTTAAAATAGAAGGATATATGTCTTTCTGCACTAAACTGTAAGGAATACTTGACACAATGCAGTGTTAGATCAGCTAAAAGAAATAGGGTATTCAGCCAAAAAGGTTGGCCAAGCCAGCCTGGCTGCTGAACTGCAGTAATATGTGTGGTGTAAGCCCACAGATCATTATACTAGGATATTTAGAAACCACATGATACTTTTCTCCCCTAATCAATAGGAATAATACTGGGACAAAGACCAGGCTTGGCAGGTGAATGGGGAAAATAATCCCTTAACTTCGGTAGGTACAAGATTCAGTTTTCTGAATTCCCAGTTTGCCCAGAGCTTACTGATAGTTGAAACTGCAGTCACTCAACACAACTGGGCACTCTTCCTGCCTGCAGCACAGGGCCCTGGGATACCATCAATCTAATCAATCAGTTCTGCTGCCTCTGTGACTTTTTTTTCCCCCTCTCAGTTTTGAGCTAAACAACTAAGCAAGGCATCATTAGAAACCAATTTTCTTAATTTTGTTTCTACAGGGTTTTACATTTCACTTGATTCATGACTTCATCAAATATAATGAATTACCTTATATGCACCATATGTAGCCATTGCACAGATCAGAATCATAAGAAGAGAAATTGCTGTGGCAATGCACATATCTGGAAGAGAAAAACATCAAAATGATTGCAGATAAATCCAGAGCCTGGTTCAGTTATTTTGCCCTCTACCTGATGCAGAGCATCTCAACGAGCAGGGTGAAACGTGGGTCGAGATGGGAGTCAGGTGCATATTTAGCCATTGCTGGAGGTTGGATGAAGCCTTGGGTGACATGGTTTAGTGTGAGGTGTCCCTGCTTATGGCAGGGGGGTTGGAACTAGATGATCTTAAGGTCCTTTCCAACCCTAACTATTCTATGATTCTATGAAATCTGTGGCTAAGTGAAGCACAGACAGTGATTACACTGTGCAAGACTCTGCAGCCTCTCTGAGGCTGTGGAGATGCCATGATTGGTTTGGTTTTGCTGAGGATTTTAAAAAAATCAGCAGCAGTCCTGACAAGAAAACTACTTTGCTGGTGATGAGGACATCTGTAGTCAGAAAGTGTCTGCTTTCCTACACTACAGATTGGTTTTGCACTAACAACTGCTGTGTATCTTTGCTCACGTATCTCTAAGAACTCTGGAAAAGGAGAATTTTTAAAAGCAAAACGGGCAGGTAGAGGCATCTTAGAGCAGAAATAACATCTTGGAAATTTCTATTTCAACCAAGAATACTACAGAGATATACAGTTTATTAATGAAGATGTGCAACTGTCAAGAAAGGTGAAGTAGTAGAGGAAGGAAAATATTCTTTAAGGTTTTGGCTGGAGTAATTACAGGACTCTATCTTTTTCTTCTATTGCTATTCAGCTGTCAATGAACTTTTCATTAGATATAAGAAGTTCCTAAGCCACAAACTGCTGGAAGGAGATGCTGGGGGGGAAAAATTATGTGTTTCATCTTTTCATATACCATTGATATCATTACTACAGGCCATAGCCAGGATACCAGAAGTCCAACCTTATAGTGAACTTGGGAGTGCAAGTGAACATTGCTGAGGCTAAACCAGTGCACAAAGAGGAGAGTGGATTTGAGGTATACAGAACATCACTTTGGAGATCCTACCCCTCCTGGTATCTGTGGGGAACCTGCTGCTCTCACTTCTGCCACCAGGTGAATTTAACTACCTGCCTTGTGAGACCTGTGGTGGACTTGAGACACACAAATACCTGACGATGTTCAGGCTGTTCACTACCCATCACTGCCTGACTTTGGAGGCATTCAAAGTGTGAAGATGCCTCCATTTGATCACAGAGTTGACACAGTATCCAACTTCGGTGCATTATAAGGAGCATTCCATAGCATGGGACAGTCCCTCCACTTCCCTGGCTACATCAAAAGGAGGTTCTCAGCAGGTGCCCTGAAGGCTTCATCAAAGTTCCATCGAATGTCCAGATCTGGTAGCTGTGGACCTACCACTACCAGGCAGCAGTTCAGGTTCACCAGCTCACGGCTGAAGAGGAAGGTTAGACCTTAAGTCCTGTCTGTCATTTTTTCCAGCCTACCAGTACAATCATGCATGTAGAAGAGCACATAAGATACACTTTGATTGCCCTCTGCCTTAGGGTACACAAACCTTGCTCTATCTTACAGCTCCTACCAGCACTAAACCAGATTTCTGCTGGCCCTTGATGCAGAGAGGATCTTGAGACTTGTGAAGCAGGCAGAAAAATGAGCAAGAGGAGACTGTTGTTGGCCGGCAAGGGCATCATGCAGCATAACGTGCTTATGTATTTTAGGCTACAGGCTCCTTGTGAACCATGCCTACCAATAGCAGGATCAAGGAAATAGGAACCTAGGTCTTCTCTTTTCCAAGACACTTCCTGTGTTTGGGTTTCAGGCCTCTTGATCTCTCTCTCTTGCTCCAGATTTTGTCCTTGCATAGGGACTCAAATGCAACAGAAGAAGCCATACTGTGCTCTACTTCCTAATTTAATGGATGGGGCCCCTTTCTTGGGCACTTGGAGAAGTGCATTTAAATCACTGTAGTCTGATGAGGGCCTGAGGTCCAGATAACTTGCTTGAATATTTGTCTTATGGTCAAAAGTAGCAGGTCTCACCCAGGAGAGGCACCAGCACACAGTGCTGAGGTTAGCGACACCCCTGCACCCAGTTTCCTACCTGGTGGCTTTATGCAGCTTGGCTTGTGGGTGCTTGGAAATGCCATTAAGAGGCAGCTGGGCTCCCTGCTTGTAATTCAGGAGGGGATGACATCTCAGTGTACCCCAAAATGCTCTTCATCCCAAATTGCTCTTCACTCCTTCTCTTTTACTGTGTAGAGAATCCAGACAATCCAGCACAGGCATCTGAGCTGCATTGCCATAACCAGTCTCCATCTTTTTAGGATCTATAAGGATATGCTGTGCTTGTAAGAGGTGATCTAAATTCTGCCCTCGAGGAAGATGCACCCACAAAAGAAAGCTGTATCAATAAAAAGTACCGAAGCCTCTTTACATAACTGTGTGGCCTTTTACTCTGGTAAACATACATCCTGTGAAATCAAAATGATTTTGAATAGACCGAGTACAATTCTGGTAATGAAATAAAAGGAGAGAAGTGGAAATAGCTGCTTGTAGCCACCAAACTCAACTGAACTGCTTGTAAAAGAGGCTCTTTGGATCAATATTTTTATTCTAACTACCAGTTTGAAGGCACTGCTCATGTATTTATTCTGTCCCTTCTTAATCCCAGCCACCTCCTCACTGTATCCAAGCTGGTGTCATTGTCATTTGCAGCAGATGCAGCAGCCACAGGCCTCACCCTGCTTGTGACCGCAGCAGTAGTGGTTCAGAGCCAGCACCTAGCAAACTGCAATAAACTTGACACTGAGTCTCTGGTCTGACATATTCATGTTCCCCATCCCCACTGCCCCTCTAGCTGTGCTCCATTGTGCCAAGTCCTAGTTGGCTTAAGCTGGCTCTTTCTCATTTAAGGCTTCATTGGATTTTTGAGTTGAGTCAGCTTCAATTAATCAGAACAAAATCAGATATGTAGCACATTAAATGAGAAGCTGTCCTGGGTTCAGCAGTTGTAGAGAACCCAAGTCTTTGAGTTCCGGGGGGAGGGCCGGGGGGGAGTGGGGTTGAGTGAGTGAACGTGCTGCCTAGCTGGGTTTAAACTACGACAGAAGCTAACAGGTGTGTGAATTCTTTTCTACCCATGTTGTACTGTCTGTTGTACTTACGGCTAGAAGGGCTGTACTTGTATAACCACTTGTACAGTGGTTATACAGCCTCTTGTTCTAGACAGTTTTTGAGTTTTCTGCTTGGGTTTAAGAAAACATTTGTTGGGGTTTTTTTTCCCTTTTATACCTTGCAGTGAGATCCTCCCTACCACACTGGGGCTAGGCAGAGCTCCTGCCATAGGGTGCTTGTGCGCACAGCAATCTCTGCAACTGGAGCTCCCTCAAACCCATCTCACAAGCATTTCCTTGCCTTACCCCCTCCTTGTCTAGAGAAGGCTGGTGGTGGCTGCTGTGGAGGCAGAGAGGAGCAGCCAGTGAGGCCAGTCCCTGAGCCAGGACCTGTGTGGAGTGACGGAGACCTCAAATCCTCCAGCTCATCAGCTGCCCCAGCCCTGGATTTAATCAGTGGCTCACAGCTCCAACAGCAGGGGCCAGAAAGTTGCTGATCACCAGCCTGTAGTCCTCAGGCAGTCTTGCATACCCTCCTAGCCTTATTTATCCAGCAGCCTGGCCTCCTTACTGCCAGCTAAGGATTACTGCCTCATTCTCCTCCAGACTGCTTGTGCAAGCTCAGTCCTGTTGCTGCCAGCCACCCTGCAGCCTCCTGGGTCACAACCCATGTGGCAGTGGCATTTTCTCTCCAGCAAAGGAAGGAGGCCAGTAAGAAGGAAAGAGTTTGCTGCACCTTTGAACCCAGCTCATTTACTCCAGGGGATACAGCTAGAGAGGAAGAGGCAGCCCTGAATATGCTATACTGCAGCAGGAAACTAGTTTTCCCCCCTGCCCCCTGTGTGACATAGGGCTCATGCTACCTGGGTGGGGGTGGTGGATTGGGGCAGGAACGGTACCTCCTCTACCACTTCCATTTAGGCCCCCCCCCCCAAGTCCAAGCCTGCTGTCTATAGGTTTTCTTATTAAATTTAACTGCTTTGATTAATCTTGTCAAGCTCTGGATGCATGTCATGTTCAGCAGAGAGACCATCACATTACGTTGCCCTGTAATCTCTGCTTGTCTCATCTGCCTGTCCCAGGGCAGGGACACAGATGGATTTTGGCCTGAGTTGCTGAAATCAGTGTCAAAGTTCCCCTCAGTTTCTATAGGGCACACATAGGATAGGGCACATGTAGGATTTTAGCCCTTTTCATATGGCTTATGAAGTATCACACACATCTGTGAAATTGTGATGGCAATAAGTATAACTAAGCAACATTCACTGCTTTTTTTGGGCTACTGACATGTCAGGATACAGAGAAGCTGAGCAGGAGGTTCAGGTGAAACCCTCTGAGGAGTCACAACAATTTATAGGGCTCTTCTATCTCCTGACCAGAGATTACTAGTCTTTTAACAGCAGCAGTATTACACTGGGCAGCTCAGACATTTCTATTTCTTCCTAGTCCGGCTTCTAGTTCATAAACTCCCTCAGGCCCTAAGGAAATAATAAAAAGAAAGATGAGACTAAATGGGCTTAGTTGAATATGCAGCACAGGAGGAAGCCCAGCGTTTTCCCTGGCTCCTAGATGTACATCTCAGAGAGCCAGCCAAACCACCACTGGTGTCTTCCAGTACCTCCATCTGCCGCATGGCAAGTCCTGGCAGACTTCTCCCTCCCGCTTGTTTCCATTTCTAAAGTAGAGGGGGAAAGCTACAACCTACAGCTTTTTTTAAGTGCTCAGGTAACTTCCTTCTCTCCTTAATCAAACAGGCATTTTGGAACCTCTGGTAACATACTGGGAACCATGCTAAATCCTAAAATTTAGGCTGAGCAGCCCTTAGCAGAACTGAGGCTGCGCTGGCATTTTCAGGCAGTTTGCATTACACTGGCTCTGGCTCTATGCATGGCAGGAGTTTTCCCCACTGCTGGAACAGAAAACTGACTATTCTCCATAAACCATGCCTGAGCACAGCCAGAAATAAATATGAATACAAATACTGGGGGAATCCTGGTTTCTTGGAAGTCAAGAGAAACCTGTCATAAACTTCAAGTTAGCTGTAATTCCACTACTGTGACTCAGCTGATAAGTTTATTTCCAGACCGTATTTTCAGCTCTGTTATGAAGGAGCCTGCTTGAGGAGGGAGGGAAAGGGAGTGACAATTTCACAGGCAATTGTAATTATTTTTTTGCTTGCTATTGACAGGAGCATCAAAATTAGTAATAATGGTTACTAATATTTCCATCATTATTATTTGTCAACACAAGTACCTACAGATAACAACTTTGGGACCTTCATTATCATAAAAATAGATGTATTTTCCTGTATTTCATACACATGGTTTCACATCTAAGAATTTCAGCACATGCAGCTAACCTGGGAAACTCCTGGAAAAAAGACAAATAAAAGTAGGACAGTGGAAGTTTGTCTGTTTTCTATCAGAAAGCATTTCTGCAGATTTGAATAAATAGAGTTATACTTGAAGAACAAAAGGATAAAATTATCTCCTGACAGCTATTTCCAGTAACTATAAAAGCCAGTCGCTTGATTCAGCTGCTTTTATTCAGTAAGGCATTAAACCAGGGGGAGTCAAAAAAATAAAAGGAGACATTAATTCAAATGCTCATTTGTAATTTAACCACCTGTGAAATGTTGTCTTTACCAAATGAAAATGAGGTCACTTGGCCCACAAGCCATCCTTTTACAGTCTTGCAGGGTTCACTTCAGAAGCCTCGATAAGAAATAACATAGAAAATACAATTTTCAAGTGTAGCTGGAAATCCCCAATGTACTTGATCTGACAGCTATTGCATTACAAAACAGAATTACAATTTTAAAGCCTTGGGCACTGGCAGGCCTCTGATGTCGGCTATATAAAACCACACTGACAGACAGTCATTACCAAGGTTAATCTCTGAGAATTAGGACAAGGCAGTCAGTTTTAATATGTCAGAATCAGCTAGGAGCCCATCTGTATCTGCTATGGTCCTTACTTTCTTAAATCCAGTTATATAAAAAGATTTTTAGTTGGAAATCATAGGTGGTTTTTCAATGAAGACACAATAAAGTAGCAATTGCCCTCTAATAAATTGAATTAGGCATATCTGCACAAAAGACCTTGTGGAAATAAGCACCCCTTAACTAATATTACTAATATTGACTAATATTACAGGTTGCCCAGGGGGGTTGTGGAATCTCCTATGTTGGAGATATTCAAGGTCCACCTGGACAAGTTCCCATGTGATGTAATTTAGGTTACCCTGTTCTCGCAGGGGGGTTGGACTAGATGATCTTTCGAGGTCCCTTCCAACCCTTAGGATTCTGTGATTCTGTAATATGCAGCAGCTCTGACCCACTACGGGTGCAATTATTTTTCTCATGCATGGGACCATTCCTTTTCTTACTGATATTCTTACTGAAGGACTTAGAGCCTTTTGCTGCGGATGGGTGTGATTCTGAGCAGGAAGACACCGGTATAATTAGTGGGAGACCTTGTTTCAGATTACTGTAAGAAATGTTGAATGTAACAATCTTGTGAGCAGAAATGAAAATATCAAAATCACATTGAGGGAGAACTTTTCTGGATACAAATGAAATGGTTAAAGCAAATCAACAGACCAAACACCAGCAAATAATCTGAAACAGCCATGGAAGAAAGAAACATCTGCAAAGGATAGGAAGTTTTTTCAGGAGATATAAATGGTCTAGTTCACCCTGCCCTGAAACTATAATGAAGATTTTCTATTATGGACTTTGGTGAGAGAAGGAAGTCATCCTGTGTTATTGCCAATATGCTTATGACCATACAGTAAATATTTATACTTCCATCTATTACAACAGGCTTGTGCAAGTCTGTCATGTGTATATGGGAGGTGTGTAAATATGCACAACATGAATGAACACATTTAGCCAGTTACATAAGAGGCACAACATGAATGAACACGTTTAGCCAGTTACGTAAGAGGCAGCATGAGTTCTTATGCCTGTGCAGGCACTACAGGACACGGTTCTGGGATGTGCAGAGACTCCATGTCATGCTGTGTCCAGCAATAAATTCCTGGGGCTTTTTGCATCATGCTCAAGGATAACATCTCTATGTCAAGGACTGGCATCTGCCAAGCCAGGAGCACATGGATTACTAATAGCTAGCAGATAAGTTTACTAGTAGGTAATGAATTTGAACTCTGCCATGAATACATCTTTCACAATGAAAATATCTTCAAGACAACAAGGTGAAGCAGTAATTAAAGGACAGTAATTACTGAAATGATAGGACAGTTGCATAAAACTGAAGCAATGAGTGCTAGTATTCAGGCAATCTGTACTTACTGGCATCATCCATAAATTCAAATTCACCGCCTAATTCAGCGCTGGTTAGATGGTACTGGTCAGGATCAGTCAGGGCACTCAGCAGAATCAGCAAGACCACTGAATTGATAATCTACAGAGAGGAAAAAGGGAAAAGGGTCAGGTTGTGCAAGTTATCCATGAAAAATCTCTGGGCAACATATACCCACCACAGTCCATGCCAACCATGGTAAATGCCACTTCCAAACTGTACAACTGTAGTATCTAACTAATGCTGCAATTACTTTTTCTGGGTTTGTGTAAACAGGACCTATTTATTTCCCAAGCCGTGGCAGGAAAATGATACAAAATGTGGACTATCCCTTTTTGTTCCTATTTTCCCCACAGCTTCAGAAAAGATACTGCTGCTCTTTCAGATTATAAACATGGTAACACATCACTTCAGTTTGTTCTGTTGCAAAATCTAAAACAAATCAAAACAAATCATTTTGAGATTATTACAGATGAGTGCTGCAGTCAAGGATTATTAGCATGGCAGAGCTGTAACTGGGGACAAATCTTGTGAAATTGCAGGAAGATCAAAGAAGACCTGATTTGATGAAAGAGGCTATATTTTAAGAGGTCATGAGTGATGAGCTGATTCACAGGAGCTGCTAAGAGAGGAGACCTTGTGGGGACAGGAGTAGGTGGCATGTGAGCCCTATGTCTGATGCACATGCTCCTGTGTCATACAGCAAAGACAGGCAATCACATATGTTGAGGCCTTGGCTATGAAATTAAATAAGTGAATTAAACACAAGAATATAGTATAAGTGATTCAGTAGAAGCAAATTGTCAAGTATCAGAGGTGAGAGGAGCACAGAGGTAGCCAAGAGCTATATTTTAAAACAAATCTGAACAAAATGCTCATATTGCTTTAAGCAAAGAGGGCTAATTGCAGAAAAGAAGATTGTTCAGTGTGAAATAACACAGCCTGGCTAAAAGATTATTCTACAGAACTAGGAAGATTACTGACAAACAGAAAAACAGAGAGAAGAAAGCTGATAATAGAATCATAGAATAGTTAGGGTTGGAAAGGACCTTAAGGTCATCTAGTTCCAACCCCCCTGCCATGGGTAGGGACATCTCACACTAAACCACCCAAGGCNGATTGTTCAGTGTGAAATAACACAGCCTGGCTAAAAGATTATTCTACAGAACTAGGAAGATTACTGACAAACAGAAAAACAGAGAGAAGAAAGCTGATAATAGAATCATAGAATAGTTAGGGTTGGAAAGGACCTTAAGGTCATCTAGTTCCAACCCCCCTGCCATGGGTAGGGACATCTCACACTAAACCATGCCACCCAAGGCTCTGTCCAACCTGGCCTTGAACACTGCCAGGGATGGAGCATTCACAGCTTCTTTGGGCAACCTATTCCAGTGCCTCACCACCCTAACAGGAAAGAATTTCTTCCTTATATCTAACCTGAACTTCCCCTGCTTCAGTTTGAACCCTTTACCCCTTGTCCTACCACTACAGTCCCTGATGAAGAATCTCTCTCCAGCATAACAGAGTATGCTGGCAAAGATGGATTTTCATTGCTTTGGTTCTCACTTTGAAGTCATCCCAATCTGATCACAGATTACTAACAGCAACAGAAAGGTGTAGGAACACAGGCTAGTATAAAACACAACAGGGTAGAGAATGTCAAGGTTAAGATAAATGCTTTTTGATAGACAAAAAGCTGACACCAGTTCTGTTGGCAACTGTCTTTGAAAAACTGTTGAGAATAGATCGAGTTCACAAGATGGGGAATGAGCAAGCAGAGTTTATTATGTTTCAGTGCAGGAAGGCCATGTAGAAGAATTTCCAGCTAGAGTATGACAATTAAGGATAAAATAAGACCAAGAACAGACAATCAAGCAGTATTCCCATTTTAGTACTTCAAATTTGTATGGTCATAACCGACAGTCACCATGGGCTTGTCCAGGACAAGCTGTAATTAAATTCATTTTATTGTCCATTTCTGACAGGCTCAGAGAACTTGTGGAGAGGGAAAAGGCAGTAGTGATCATCTCTTTGCATCTTAGCAAGCCTTTTGACATTATGAGATTCTCATAAATGGGCTAAAAAAACCTGGTTTGGTTGAAAGTGCAGGAAGATGAGTGCACAGCCAGCTGGATAGCTGTAATGAAAGAATAGCTGTTAAGGATTCACAATCAGCATGGAAGATGTATCTATTAGGGTTTTCCAGTACCACTGAAAAACTTGGTATTTCAAGATACATGTGACTTGTAGCTTTCTTTAATTTGCAGACAATGCCAAACTGTAAGCACTTTAGGAGGTAAAATTAAACAGATTTTGACCAGCTATGGCAGAATTCAGACAGTAGTGCACAATTTAGTATCAACGAGCATAGAGCATCACACTTGTGACAACTGCAGAAGAGGAGAAATAACTGAGAAGGTAACAGTTCCTCAGTTACTCCCCAGAAAGGAGTCTGGGTATGACAATGAATAAACTGAATGTGACTTAGTGCCATCCCATGAGCTCATCTTTGCAGCTCTATGGTACTGGGCAGTACTGCAGAAACAAGGGTATTTGACACACAACTCATCCTCCCACTCACCCTCCAAAAGGTGTCTGCAGAAAGAGTCCAGTTTAAAGTCCTTCTAAAACGTTCCAAGAAAAACCCTGGGGAAGATCCTGCACAGAACACAGGGTGATCAGACACCTGGGAAGTGTGACTGACACGGAAAAAAACTGGGGTCAATTGGCAAGAAGAAGGTGTAGGGAGATGCTTTCAGTCTTTCTGTTCAGAAAGGCAAGGAAAAGGAGGCAACAGACTTTCCTCCAGATCTGCTGGGAAATGAGTGAAGTAACAGATTTAAGTTACAGCAAAAGGGAATCTAGGTTAGGCAGTTTGCTGAATAATAAGAACAATCAGATAGCAGAAGAGATTGTCTGGTGGGGCTTAGAGGTCTTCATTAATACGTTTTGCCACAGAACAGTTAAATGGCTTTGTGTTGGGAAGACTGCAACCATAGATGCTCATCTTGGCTTCGAAGACAGATCAGATGATTGTCGATATATAAGTTATGTTCTATAAATCCTACTAAATTTTAACATTATGTATGCATAAAATAATAAATAACATTATTTAACATTATGTATAGCTTTATATTGTGATCCAGGTCTTGCTTTATGGAAAGCTAGAGGACATATGTCAGTAATAACTATGTTACTTGAGTACTGAAAATAACCCAGCAATCAGAAACTATAAGCATATACAGTGTTGCTATTTTACAGGCATCTTTTGTACAGACACAGCCAGGAAGATTCATAAAATACTGATCTAGGCACTCTACTATCTCTGGCTATGTCCAGGCTCAGATTATGTGTTTGTCAGCACTGCCTCTAAGTCTCTATTTAAGACATGGATTTGGGTTTGCCTGATCTAAGTCTGCTGCAGTCAGTAGGAATCTCTCTAATGCTCTTTAGTGCATCACTTTTCTGTTTTATCAGGTTGTTCTCTTGAGATCCTCATAATAATCTCTAAGCACCTTCCAACTGTGCTGTCAGCAGTCCAAGTGAAATACACCATGTGTATTTCTTATCCTCTTTCTCCAGAAAAAAAATATGTGCACCATTGTGTATATTCTATTTATTAGGGTTTTCCTTTGCTTTGAAACTGATGCCACCATTGAATTTTAAAAAATGTTTTAATGCATAAAACTAACATGTCTAAAAACTTACAGATAGTGCACCTTCCGAGGACACACAATCAAGGACAAGAGCATAAGGAGATTCCCTGAAGATACATGCAGTTGTATGGCTTGAAATTTCTGTTCTAGGAAAAGGGATATTTCTGCTCTCTCAATAAGGCCAAGATCTCCTTCAAGATGTTTTACATTCTGCCAGCAACGAATACTGTAACAACTAATTAACAATGCTTAGAAAGCATTTTTATTATGCAAAGTTCCAGTAAGCAGCTAAACCCTATACCTTCCCAAAGAGACCTGCCATCCTCCTTTTTATGGATGGAGAAACAGAAGCATGATCATGAACATGTAGCAGGATGTTGTTCAGTGGTAAGAATACAATGCAAGATTTTGCACAATCAAGTCAGAACCGTAACCTGCTGCCAGTTAGGGCCATAGTGCAAACCACAGGGATAGAAGAGGAGCCTGGGAGCCTTATTGACCCTACCCTGTCCCACCATGGACCTCCCCACATCCCTGTCCATGGCCCAGGACCCCATTTCAGCTCAGCCTGGGGTCATCAGTCACTGTCCCAGTGGCACCACAAGAGTGCCAGTCTCCAGCCAAGCTTTCTGGATGGACCTCTTGTACGCATCCTGTAGCGTGTCTACAGCTGTGCCCCTGGTCTCATTCCATATTGCACCAGTTGGGCCTCCTGGATGGCCCCTGGCCCTGGCTCATCACCTGCCATGCTGGAGGCTGTTGGTGGACCCTGTTATCAGCTCCCAAACCTGCACCTGGGCTCAGCCCCTGAAGAATGGTGCCCAGAGTGCCCCAACAAAAGACCGGACAAAGATCCCACACAAAGCCCTAGAAATGCCTGACTGTTTTCTTATCCTGATACACAAGTAAAATAATAATTTTAAAATTCCCCAAACCTTGCTTGTCTGGCAACTAGCTGGAAAACATCCACCTTCTCATCTGTATAGAAGAGGAAAACTCTGCTTTGTAGAGACCCTAGAATGTATAATGAAAAGGGGAAACCAGGAAATATTATGGAGAAGATATCTAGTGCAAATACTGGAGCATTACTTGGATTTCCTGCTCTGGGCTTACAAACATCATTTCAGATTTGAGTAGAAGATACTTTAAACAGCAACAACAGTGTGAGAGAAGGTGCATGCAGCCAGCAGGTGCTGAGCCTTCGGCTGGCACCACCAGCCACTGCTGCTGCTACCATCTCTACCACAATAAAGAACCAGGAGCTTATGTATGATTGTGAGGCAGCTCTGCTAGGATGCAAGGAAGCAACCTCATGCCTTCCACAGCCAGCATCCAGCATTTAGAACCTGTATTGTGCACTAAAATTCACACCTCTGCTACCAACAAGTGAGTTGTCTTTTCCGTATCATTTGTTCCAGAGATCACAAGTGAACTGTGTTCACCCGTGGAGATGAAGTGCAGGGGAAGGAAGATGTCAGGAACCACTGTATCAACAAGGGTTGAGAAACTGAATACCACTGTAATTTCAGATCCTTCACAGGAATGCAGCTGCATGGTATTTATCCCAGTTTACCCAAAATAAAATTAGTTCCACTAGCTCCTAAGAGCATGCAATTGACACAGATCTCTAGGCAATTCCTAATTCAAGCAGTGAAATATTCAAGCCAGCAACTTACACAGATATCTGCAAATACTGAAAGATTGTCAGGAGTTATAATGGCTTAATTTTCCCCTGCCTTCAGCCACCTTACAGTCAACAGCTGAAATAAAATTGCTCTGATAAAGAAGTTTTGGAAGAGGAAATAGTAAGGTTACTTTAACTTGACACACTGTATTAAAAATACACCAATATTTCTACTGAAGGTCCAATCTCCAAATATTTACTACAGTTCTCCCAAGACTTCCCAATGTAGTGAAGTGAGATCCTTATACTTGTAGGAAAAAGTAAGGAAACCCCCCTAGCTTTATTAATATTGAGGACTCAACTTATAACTGAAGCCATGCATTCAGTAGTCTGGATGCTGTCTCTGTTGTGAAAAATGTACGTACACTTTCAATTCTGGGTCTATTTTCAGCCTCACTGAACTCAAGATGAATCCATTTAAGCACTATCCTTAAATCTCTGCATTGGTAGAGAACTAACGCACTGCCTTTGCTCCTTGTTGGAGAGCTAGAGAGCTGGTTTAATGACAGTGAACCCTGATACTTTTAGATAAGGAGAGGAAAACAGAAAACTGCAAAGATAAACTGACCTAATGATACAGAAAATAATAATAAAAACCCCAACATTAATAAAAACACAATTATTCTCGGCTAACCCCCCAACTTTCTGTAATCTGTAGTAGTGAATTATAATACTGTGATTGAAATGGACAGTGGGTTACCAAAAACATCAATGTAGTTTACTCTGTAGTGCCATATCTGAGCTACCAGATGAAAGATGACATGATGCTTCTGAATAAAAACAGTTGTGACCGAGAATCAAATAACAGCACATTTCTCTATGGACTTTGAACAGTGACCCCTCCCAGGGTGCTGCTGACGAAGGCTCCTAAACCTTGGCCAGGTTTTGAGCCGGCACACACAACACTAACATATTTTTAATATCCCACAGAACTGGCAGTGTTTAGTTTGTTGTCCTCTATAGAGTCATTATTGAAGCAAATCACCAAGGGCATTAATTTTACTAGTAAGAAATCCTAAATGTTTTCAATAAAACTGAATAAAGTCTCAAGCAAAATCCCCATACTATCTACCTCCCTTCAAAAAACTCAAGGTAAGTTTATGACTGTAGGTGCTCATTCTCTATAGAAACTGCAGTAACAAATGCCCAGCCTTGAACTATTTTTGCTCCTTGAAACTAAATTAACAACAAAAGAATATTTTACACTACTTGGACATTTGCAGTTAGTATTACCATTACAGAAAGTAAAACATACAGAAAATATATAGTTAAGCTATCTCAGCATCCTGAATTCTCCCCATGCACCTTTGCCTTCCCACTTGGCACGCTCTTTGCATTTTTCTTGCTTTTTTCTTTTAGCGTAGGAGATGCTAATGGAAGCAAGGGCACTTGTTCATCAGAAAGACATAAGGGAAAAAAAAAAATCAAGTTCAGGGTTTAACTTAAGAATTCAGGGCAGATTGGCATTATCTGAGATGCCTTTCCCAAACACCTCTGTTAGCACTGACGATGAGTTAAGCTTTATGAACTATTACCCTGTATAGACAGATTTTTCTATCTGTTCTCTCTCTCTGCCAGGCAGTCTGTTGGGTTGATGGATTTTTTTTTCCCCCCTGGAATTCTGATTAAAGAGGAAACAAGGAGGCAAATTTAGCAAAAAAGGTTTTCCAGCTATCTGACTGCTGTGGAGAGCAGGCAAAAAATGTGACAAGGAACGAGGTGTCCCCTCTGTGTGCCCAACTTTACAGATCTCATGGCAATGACACAGTCACTTTCCTCCTCAGGGCACTAGGATCTCAAGCTACATCTGAGCACACTTTGGCCAGTGGCTTGAACTTTTGGAAAGCAGGAGCAAGAGAACCCCCCTACTCTGCTATGTAAGCCTTCTGCCTCATACCATTGAGAATGTTTCAACTCTCCAGTGCTGGGGGACAAGCAGCAGATGTGTTAGTGACGCACAATTTAATGTATAGTCCAAAGAAGAAAACCCAGCCATGCTTTGTTATCTTTCCCCAAATGAAACATAAGAGTCTGGAGACGAAACAGGAAGATGGCCACATAAAGCTGGGTTTAAAGAGAATCCTTCATCCCTTTCACCAGTGAAATTCATTATCAGATGTTATTACTGAAGCCAAAATGTTGGAGGAATACAGAAAAGGATGAGTTGTTTATTCAGGAAATGCATGTGTTTAACTGTATTACAAAGCATCTTAAAAACAAAACATAAGCCTTCCTGCTTCATATTATTCCCAGCCTTAAAATAACAGGAGAATAAAAAAAAATGTTGTCTGTACACAAGTTATTCTTTCTTACCTCCCTGTGTGGTTTCTCAAAGCATATGTTTCTGGTTGCTACCTGAAATACTGCACTGGAATAGGGACTGCATTAGGCAGATCAGAAGTAGCAATTAAGTTTTTATGTTCTCTAATCTAGAGAAGACAGGCTAGAGTCTGCAATTCTTGTTGCTTCTTTTTCTATACTCATGAGAAGTCAAAGAATGATCCAGGCAGGCTCAGACTAGCATATTACAGAGAGCATATAATAGAAAGCTGCATAAGATATTTTCATTATACTTATACATAATTTCAACTTTGATTATTATAATGACACTGGGCATTGAACTTTAAAGACTATGCTGATTAAATTGATATAGGAAGTCCAGCATAATTTATCAGCACTCCTCTATACAAATGACTCAACTACTGCCTACTGCCAGCCTTTTAACAGCCCTAAAACCCAAACCACAAGAGGTCTGTTATTAATGAAATACGATAATGACTTCATTTATATGAAAAAAAATAGATGGACCGACTGTGCAGGATGCCCACTGGAGTTTTCTGCCTCCCTAGAGACAGAGTTTAATGTGTTATATACTTAATTTTTGCCCTTAAATAGTTTAAGGAAATACACTATTTTATGCAAATTAATCAGTGGATACTTTGTTATTTTTACATTGTATTTAAAGAAAGTTGAAACTGTGTCTGAGCAAAGTCCTGAAAATGATTGCTGAGGTCTTCTGCCCAGCCCTGAGGAAACAGAGTCATATACCCATGTTCAAGTTATAACGTTGCCAGACCAGCTCACAATTTCTACCAAAGCACATCTGGGTTCAGGAGTCTTTGGAGAGCCAGCAAAGCAGTGGTACCTGTTAAAACCTCATTGGAAAAAGGGCTGTTCAGACTGGTCAGTTGGGATTTGTTTGGTTTCTTCGTTTGCCCTTGACTTCCAACAAGGGATTTTTGAGTCTTGCAGGTGACTGTGAAAGCTTGAGGGCAGATGTTGATGGGAGTTGTGGCAGTTTCCATGGCTCTGAACCTTAGTGGGGACATGTGACAGAGGAAGGGCCAGTGACTATACTGGACTACCCAAGGCAGATGGCCCTGGCTAGCAGGTCTTACCCACATCAGCCCACAATGCTGTCTGGGCTTAGACTCACCCCTAGCCACTTTGGACATTGTTACTGGTGAGAGAGGAGTGTGCCCCACCTTTGGACAGCAAGCCACATATGCACACTGGATTAAAAATAAAACAACAAACCAACCACCAAAACACACCAAACCTTTGCTCAATTATTCTTACATAGTCACCACAGCCAAGATCCACAGAAGCCACGTAAGGCATCAGAGCTGTGTCCTGGTTTCAGCAGGGATGAAGTTTATTTTCTTTCTAGTAGGTGGTGCAGTGCTGTGTTTTGGCTTTATTCTGGGAATAATGCTTGATAACACACCAATGATTTAGCTAAGTGGTGCTTAACCTGATCAAGGACTTTCCAGTCTCTTGCTCTGCCAGTGAGGAGGGGTACGAGAAGCCAGGAGGGAGCAGACACAAGACACCTGACCCAAAATAGCCAACAGGGTATTCCATATCACAGCACGTCATGCCCAGTATATAAACTGAGGGGAGCTACCTGGAAAGGCAGATCACTGCTTTGGTCAGGCTGCTGGTGGTAAGCAATTGAACTGTGCATCACTTGGGTCTATTTGTTTTTCCTTTCCTCTTTCAGTTTTTTATTATCTGCCCTTGTTATTTCACTTATCATTATTGTTAATAGAATTATATTGTACCTTAGTTATTGGATTATTCTTATCCCAACCCATGGGTTTTACATTCTTTTGATTCTTCTCCCCATCCTGTCCAGGGATGTAGAGGGAGTGAGCAGCTGCCTGGTACTGAATTATCAGCTGTGTTTAAACCACAACAGACTGTCAGTAATAAACTGCATCCTTCCATCACTTTGTAACCCAAGGCAGGGATTTAGTTATGCAAGGAAGAAGTGGGCACGCACAAAGAATGTTACAGTACAGATAACTACTGAAATAGAAAACAATATGATCATATGGATCAGATTTTTCTGGGCACAGCTGCTTCATAGCTGGGAAATGCACCTCTGCAAGGTGAAAATGTTCGACAAACCTGTGTTTCTGTCAAAGCATTTGTCCTTCTGTTTTAAGTAGCTTAATGTATCTCCTGACAGAACAAGGTCTTGCTCAGCACAAGCCAGCAATGAAATGAGAAACAGCCACAGCACTTTAAAAAACCTCTTTTAAGGCAGATGACTAGGGTGAGGGCAGTCAGAGCTGACTGCAGATTGCTTCTTCAGTGATGCCTTTTTGGCAGATTAACTATCTCAGATCAACCAGGAGCATTCTCTTTCACCTTCAGCAATGCACATGGTTCTCCTCTCTTCTCTTCTCTTCTCTTCTCTTCTCTTCTCTTCTCTTCTCTTCTCTTCTCTTCTCTTCTCTTCTGCTGTTTGGGGATTTGGGGCTTTAAACCTTAAGCCCAGCTGCAGAACAGTACAATAGCTCCTGTACACATTTTCAAGCCTTGGGTACTTTAAACTTGTATAGTTTTACAGTCATGGTGTAAGCCTCACAATAAAACCAGAAAAAAAGAAAGCAATCAAGGAAATTAATTCCTGGCTATTTTGCAACATCTGTTCCATATGTCCAGAAATATATAAGACTAATTGCATTTTCCCTGACGTCAGTCTAATCAATGATCAGTTTACAAAGCTTAATGTGTTCTCCTTTGGCTCACTATAAGATACATAATAAACCTTCAGCAGAACTTCTAAACACATTTTATTTGATTAATGCAATACCTCCTCTCCTTTCCATAAATATATTCATGATTTTTGTATAAAACCCAAATTTAATTATAGCATACTGGACTCTTCATGGGTTTCTTTCATCTAACTTTGCTCCTCTTACAACCAACCATCTGTTTTCTCACTGGAGGGAGACAACTGTTCCCTGTAATCCCAGTGAATTTATTATCCAATTGAAGGCCTTACTAAGAAAAAAAGGGTATTTAACAAAGGTTTGCATTTTCTGAATTGATAACTGTGTCATTATGCTGGACAACTGATGCGGATTGTCAGCTATCATTGCAAACAGTCATATACTCTGTGAAAAATCCCAGTGTGGTATATGAGGATATAAGAAAAACTGACTGTGTAAGGGGATTAGAGCTTAAAGATGTTTACAGAAATCCTTGTGTTGTGCTGCAGACTAATAAGCATTTTAGTAAATGCATGGAGTGCCCAGAAAATTCTCACAAGAAATTTTATCCCTCCAACAACTTAAAAAGTTTTTAAAACAAAACCATTAGCAAACACATTGCTGCATGACAGTCTTTGGAGACTGACAGAGTGCTGTTTCTGCTCCTCTCTGCAACACAGCAGACACAAACTTGGCTGGTTTCATTCACAACAGAAAGCACAAACGTAACTTGGGATATGTAGTGATGAATCCACCTTTTTTTTTTTCCCCAGATAATCTTTATGGGCTGCTCATGGATCGATTCTGTCATGCAGAGGTAGTTACAGTCTTTGCAAGCTCTCTTATCGATTGAGTGATTTACATTCCTCCCATGTGGTACTGTATTTTGTAATTTAACTGAAGAGGGCCTGAAGCATGAATTTGAGAAAGGAGGCAGGAGAAGATCCTGCATTGCAGAAACCAACCCGGGCATGGGCATGGTGGGGAGGAGTTCTTTAAGTTTTCCAGAAGTCATTCTTGAAGCAATTAACTGTAATGTTATTTAATTCTGTCCCTCCAGATAAGGTACAATCAGAATGCAGTTACTGAGAAGGTCCTTCAGACAAGATACATCGTGCTCATGCTAATGATCAGTGCAGGTCTTTACTCTTTGCTATATCACACCTAAAATATTTTCAGTTTCTTAAGAAAATACCATGCAGGCCCTGTGCAGGATCAGTCATTTATTTCCTGCTGGTCTTGAAGAAGATAATGAAATGGATGTGATCCACTGCAAGAGCAAATGCTCTGAACTTCCTCTGATTTCAGTCTCAGTTGGATTTCAACATGTACATCAATTATACAGGGAAGCTTTTGAAAGTCGGATTCATATTTTTCTTTATTCATCATGAATTCCAAGTTTTCTCTTCACTCTCCTTAAGAGCAAGCATGTGCACAGGAAGTCTCCAACGACTTACTTCAGAATGCTACTGTTTTTTTCAAGATCTCAGCTTTCATGTTATGAAAGGAAGTACAGACAATAGAAAAACTACTGATAATTTTATAGACATGACACTGGGACATAAATATTCAGTCACTGCAGAGCCTTCAGTGAGCTGGCTGATATACTATGACCATTTATATGGAGGTAAATTTGGAGATCCTTTATTCTTAGACCATTTCATTCTATATAAAAGCAAAGAAAACTAATTTTCTAAGTAAAATACAAGGCCTCATACTTGTGTTCATGCAAATTCCCACAAGCTGGCTCTCGGATATCAAAGTTTCCAATTCCCTCTAACATCAGGCTTTCTTATGCTGCAATTTTTTGCTTTTCACAACTTCAGTTCTTTTTTAATTTTTCAAAATTGCCCAATTCTCACATACCTGAAAGTAAGTAATAACTTCATCTTTTCTCAGAGTTTGTTTTCCCTGAAAGGGCCTTTCCCCCTTTTTTATGGGTCCTCCACTTACAGTTCCTTCCTGATGTGAGCTGTCTCAGACAGTGCAAAGGTCGCAGAAAGAGGGACCGAGCAGCTTGGAAGGACCCCAGCGTAGGTGTATTTTCCTTACATGAGCTGATCTTTACTCCCTGCCAAGTAATCCAATACCTCAGCAATCAGAATTCTAACTGGTATTTAAGCACATTGCCATAATGCTGCTTTGCATGGGTCTTGAAATAGATAAATAAGTTGCAAAAGATATACTCTGAGTCTTTTTCTGACATCAGGTCAAATGTACTCTACTGATCTTAGCAAGGTGTTCAACCTGTGAATCAATAAGGCCACAGCAAACAGTGCTTTTCCTTCATTTTACAGTATAGAGAGCACATTTTTTCAACCATTAGGATTCAATTCTTCTATTAAAAATTGCCTGGGATGCAGATAGAAATTAGGTGCACTTTCAACTGTATGTTCAGAGAAACCCAGAACTGGTATGCCACGACTAGCAATTGATGCTGAGCTGCCCACAAATAGCAGCACAAATGCTGAAGCTGCCCTAGCTAAGAGCTGCGGCTCACTCCACTTCCCTTCTTACCGCATGTCCTTCTGAGGGAGCTGCATGATGCGGTAATGCCTGGTCATAAAAGGTTCTCGGCCTTCCATTAGGACTTTATTTTTAGCCCCTGACTGCCGGGGCCCTGGGGAAGGCAGCAGGGCTGCACAGTTCCTGTGGTTCCTGCCATGCCCACGGGGCACCAGAGTAGGAGCAGCTCCTGCTCAGGGCACTGCTGCAGCGAGCAGCAGTGGGCAAATAGAGCTCAAAATGAAAGCTCCTTCTTGTAACATCTGGAGCTTTTTTCTGAGCTGATGCTTTAAAGTTTCATCTTCTTCCCATCCAAGTCAATGACAAATAATTCCCATTATCCCAGATGGTGCTGGTGGGGTCTTCGGGTGTGCATAAACCCCCACTGCCATGTGTCAGGAGAGTGGGAAATCCTTCCATAACACTGCCAGCATGTCTGGCGTTGTTCTTTCTTCGTGTTTTAGATAAAGAGAATGGAGCTCGTTTCCTCAGGAAGAAGACATGCTGTGTTTATAAATGCCGTTACCGACGGGGATGCAGTTCTGACTCACCAGTACTGACTGGGTCACTTGGAACTGACAAAAATGCTGGCTTGCTCCTGTACTGTGGCAACCAGGGGAGATCAGAACTGAAGCTGGCTCATTTCAGTGGTGTCCCTGCCTGGAACAGCATGCTAATACAACTGTCTGGAACAAAACCTAAGCTGCTGGAAGTGACTTTCTAACTTTCCTTTTTCTTTCCTTTTTCTTTTTTTTTAACACGACATTTGTAAGACTTTTGTGTCATCTCTGTTATTACTTGAGATCTTTGATTTCATGTTATAATACATTAAAGCCTATGCCAATGGGATACAGACCAAAGTAAAATAACCAGCCAAACCAAATTGGTCCTCAGTGTTTGAAATAAATATTAGCTCCAGCCAGCCTTATTACTGCTATTTTAACCTTCAGCATAATGTTTGCATTCAGCATTGCAGCACCCCTTTCTAAGCTTTCCTCCCCAAGGCAGCACACAAGTTCCTAAGTGTGGGTTGTCCCACAACCCGATGAGATACTCTTTTCAGGAAATTTCCCCTGGCTTCCCCACCCTTTGCAAGTTACTTTTGACACTGAAGTACCTCAGTGCTCAGTGAGAACATGCATGTTGTATTCTGTGTACTACATTGCCATGTCATCCAAAGCTGTATTGTATTATAATATTCGAGATGGAGTAGCTCTACCAGGAAGAAACTACTGAAACACAATAGCTATAGAAACATTAGCATTCTGAGATCCATTATGTTCTAGAATAGAGCAAAGTTAAATATTCATTTCCCAGCTATTGATACTTTACAAGACCATTGCAGGTGTCCATAGCTGTTGGGTCTGTGCTGGAAGTACACACAGTGTTCTTTCCCCTTACCTGTGAGGGAAAGTGCTCTCGTCATGCAGCCCTGATGACGCCAACTGCACTCAGCTCCCCACTCTCTCCACTATTTGTAGGATCCCAAATATCCAAATAAAACATTAAAACTAAAGAGCTAAAATACCATCCTGGAGAAATGCGCTATTTTTTCCACATTTACTCAGACATGAAATTCTGCCTCCTGAAATGCTACTAAAATGGTCAACGTGTGAAAAATGTCATTTTAAAAGACTGCCAAAACTATTCATTCTCTTAGAGGGATGTTTTTTCCTCAAGTAATTTCCTGTAAAGCATAATGTAATACATACATGTATAAAGAATACATGTATGCAAGGTGAAAAATCAAGGGGGTTTTTGTTTGACTTTATTTGAGGCAATGTTCATAGCTCACATGTGATTTGGGGTAACACAACCACCCAAAATGCATGCAAAAAATTGCATCTATTTCTACGTAAACCCTTGATGGCACATGGCATCAAATCAGAATTGCTCTTCTGAGATAAAGCAATATTTTTGTATGTGACTTTGTAAACCAGTCCTTTCAGCCAGGGGAGCTATTTACTCAAGTAGCTATCCCTTCCTTACTTATTGCTTCCTAACTTTGTAAGCTGGCAAAAAGACTCAGCCTTTGTTATCAATATGCATCTAAGTTTCTATTCTTAATAGTTAACCTTGAAAATCTAAATATTTGCTATAGTAGAGAAAGTGCAGAAAGAAATGTGAACCTTGACGTGTTATGAGTTACTGCCAGTTTGAAGTCATTGAGACATCTGCCCTGAAGAAGTTATGAAAGCAAAAGAAGCAAAGTAGGAAGAGGTGTAAATCAGGAAATACCTGCTAGCTAGAGAATTTAAAAGCAGATTTTGCAGAAAAATACTGTGTAAAATTGGGCACTGGTATTTAAATGCTAGTAATGCAATAGGTAACAAAGTCTAAAAAGCTGTCAGTCTCTTTTTATCTAAGGCAGCTGATGCACTTCCCTCTTCTCGAATATCTTTAGGTCCACTGAACAGATCTGTATCCCTGCCTTTGTGGAGCCAATTTGAAAGGGCTTCATTCAGCTGAAAGCAGAAAGAAATAACAAGCAGCCTAGAAGAAATGTTGAAAAGCTTTCAGGTCGTATTAAAACTTACTGAAACTTCACTGCAGCCAGACAAAGAGGGCATCTTTTTTGATACTGCCAGTATTCCAGATACCACAGGCTGTGGATATTGCATTTAACTGTATTTTATTAAACCAGAAGCAAGAAATGGTTTGACTAATACACTGTTTTCTCAGTGGTGAAAGATGTCTTTTATAGGACATGGAACATTTTATATGATGTCTAGGACATAAATGTCAACCTAGCCTTTTTATTACACTGATCGAATTTGTTTAATGAGCTGTCCTACAATGGAGGGCAGCCCTGCGTTTTTCACTTGCTTCTGAAGGGAATTTCAGTAGTTAGCAAATAAACCCGGGTCTAATCTGCCTCCGACTGCAGTTGTTGGAAAAATGATGCTTGGCAAACACCTCTGCATGGCCTTTGCTGTCAGATGGAGACTGATTTCTCATACCAAGAGACTGAGCAGGCTGAGAAGTGCATCTACAACACAACCCACAGCCATGAACCCACTCTTTTTATTGTCAGGACACACTTGCAAATCCTGCGACTATGGCAGGGCCGGCTCTGGGAAAGCTGCTTTTCCTGCATTGCCACCCTAGGGATTGAGGAATGATTGTCAAAGACAGGAGAGGAATCAAGGGCTTAATGTGCCTTCTCTGCACCGGCTCTTTGCCCTGGCAGAATAACAGAGTGTCGAGCAACCCCTGGGCTCGATGGGTAACGCGTTAGAACTGTGCCTCAAGGGTCCAGTCCTCATTCATGTCCTATAGCCCTGCCAGAGGAAAGAAGTCTTTCTAGTACCCAACAGCAGCTGCCTGGAAGGTTTGAGAGCTCCCTGCCATACAGACCAAGATAGCACTGACAAGCAGTTATCTGACAACCAAGGGACAGCAATGACGAGAACACCCAACTTCAAGAAGCAGAGGCCAGAAATGACAAACCCACATTTTCTGCGCAGCGTGGTCAGGGTCCGGGCAGTCTTACTGGGGCTCACGCAGCAGAAGGGTCTCAGCGCTGCGGTCGACAAACACCGCTCCTACGTCTGGGGGGAAACCCCTCTCTCCGGGGATCTTCATCCTTATATTTTCACCCCCTAAAGAGCTCTTTGCATGACACCCTGGTGAGCCTGCCCGCGCTCTGTCTCCTGCCCCCCTCCGCTGGGCATTAACCACACGCACGGCTCGTTTCCCAGTTGGGGCAGGCTGAACAGCCTCCCGGGGGACACCCATGGGACAGCAGCGTGGAAACACGGGCGCTCCCCCGCGGAGCTTCTCCGCGGAGCAGCACCGGAGGCTGCCGGCGGTGCCGAGAGGGGCCCCCAGTGAGACGGGCACAGCCGAAGGGGGCGCTTACCAGGTACCATACTCCGAGGATGATGGTGCCGGTGCGGACATGGCAGCAGAGGCAGCAGCTGTTGGAATAGAAGCGCGCCCAGGCCGAGCTCTGCATCTCCGCGGCTCCTCGGGGCTCCGCGCCGATACGCGCCTCTCACCGCGCTGCTCCGCGAAGGCGGGACCGGGGCAGGGCAGGGGCCGGCCCAGGATGGGGCCGCCCCTCCGGGCGGGCGGGACCGACAGCGGAGGAACCCGGCCCAGGCGGCGGAGGCGGGAGGGGGTTTCCCAGGGCAGAGCGTGGTGCTGCCTCCAGACCGTGTTGCGGCTGCACAGGCAGCGGCTCCAGGGCATTGGAGCAGTAACGGCAAAGCACGGGCGGGATTGAACGCAGAGTTGAGGGAACTGAGGGAGCGGTCAGCCTGGCCTGCCTGTGCCCGGCATGGCGCGGTAGACGCATAGCGCAGTTCTCCCCGTGTCCTGCCGCACTTCCCAGGCACCGCTGGGCCTGGCGTTACTGTGGTGAGAGTGGGCCCAGAGAGTGCTTCCTTAGGAAAGCTTCTAGCTCATCTGACAACTCGACTGGCAAATCAACGTAAACAACACTCCGTTTCACTAGAAAGAAAGGTAATACCTTAGGAGATCATGGAATGCTTTGCATTTGCCCCATAATCTGAAGTCTAAAGCATTGAGCACCTTCAGATTCATCTGGACAGGGTACTGGAACATCTAGTCTAGATTGTGCTTTGCCTAGGAAGGTTGGACCACCTTGAGATCCCTTCCAACTGGCATTTTATGATTCTATGGTTTATAGTCTTCCACAGTGCCCTCCCAATCCATTCCCAAAGTTGCAGCTACTAAGGAGGCTGGAATTGCCTCGTGTAACTGATACACAAGTTAACATTAATCTCATTATTACTGCATGCAGCTAATGCTCTGATGGAGGTGAGGAAACAGCACTAGGGGGAAGGACTCTCCAGTATGTTCCAGCACTGATGTGTGCAGGTAAAGCTAAACTTCCTACCAAGCAGCTGACTTTTTTCATACTTTATTTATCTGAGACTTGTAGCATTCTCCAGAGGAAATAACAAAGAAAATTCTCCCAGGAGATCTGTATGCCTGTTGGAAAAAGGTGAATTTTTATGTCAAAACTAGTCATATAGAAGAATAGAAATGATTGGAG
>NDXB01010726.1:281417-304105 GCA_002631895.1 Agapornis roseicollis | reverse complement strand
CTGTTCAGCCTGGGGAAGAGGAGGCTGCGTGGAGACCTCATAGCAGCCTTCCAGTATCTGAAGGGGATCTATAGGGATGCTGGGGGGGGACTCTTCATTTGGGACTGTAGTGACAGGACAAGGGGTAACGGGTTCAAACTTAAACAGGAGAGGTTTAGATTGGATCTAAGGAAGAAATTCTTTCCTGTGAGGGTGGTGAGGCACTGGAATGGGTTGCCCAGGGAGGTTGTGAGTGCTCCATCCCTGGCAGTGTTTAAGGCCAGGTTGGATGAAGCCTTGTGTAGCACTGTTTAGCATGAGGTGTCCCTGCTTGTGGCAGGGGTGTTGGAACTAGATGATCTTAAGGTCCTTTCCAACCCTAACTATTCAATGATTCTATGATTCTTTAGAGAGTTAAGTACCATGTGTGCCACTGTTACGCTGTGCCACTCCTGGTTGTGGTCTTTTCTTCCTGATTGATCCAAGACTTTAGTGAGCATATAGGATCATTTATACCAGATGTAGCCTTGTGCCTTTGTAGGAGAAAAGAACTTTAAAGTACCATTAAGAACTGCAGTGCAGTAGAAAAAGTCTCAGAGAGCTCAAGAATGGTGTTATTTCAATGTCACTCAATTTAGCCATCCTCACAAAGGGTGAACCACAGTTACCTCACATGTCTCCACCTCCAAAGTACTGATAGTTGTCTTGCAACACCAGTCAAGTCCAACACTGACGGGCGGGAGTCTGGAAGATCCTGTTTCCAAAGAGCACTAACAACACATTTCTGGGTGTCTCCTCCTTCATTGTGTATCATGGCACTGCAGGTTGAAGAAAACTGCTCACACTGCTTGAGGAAAGCCACTTTCATGACAAGCTGTTGATGGTGCTTCATGAAAATTTGACACTGGTACTGTTTTTCTATTGCTTTGAACTGCATAAAGTGAAGCAAGCAGAGCAAGTAAGGTGTGCATCAGGGGTCTTCAGCATTCAGAATGAGGAAGGTCTTTCAGATCTTGTTAATACTGGGTAATATTCCTCACATTCAAGTGTTTGCAAGATTGTGGCTTTAAGCTTATTTGTAAGCCACAAGGGCAGAAATGTCCTGTACAATTATCTCTCCTAAATGGTTGTGCAAGACAAAGGGATCACTGTATCAGTCTCAATTAAGAGGAAGTAAAATGTATTTTTAAACTTGCTGTTGGATTTCAGTGAATTAGAGAACTATGAACGACGCAGAAGATTCTACAGCCTCTGAGATACACATTGATGTACCTTTTACTTAAATCCCATTATTATATATGTGAGTGAAAGCTGGTGCCCAATGAAAAGATACAGAAAAATCAGAAAGCAGAGGCCACTCCAGCTGCCTGGTGCCTCAGAGCTTGTTGGCTAGGTGGGGCTGCTGGGAACGGCTGGGGTATGAAATCCCTGTCTACAAGGATGGCTTGAACCCATTTCTGAGTGTGTCAGTCATGTTTGGGAATAAGTGAGGAGCTAAATTATAAATAATAGGGCAAGACTGCTGGGAAAGAAATAAACCCCAGTAAACTAAAACAATCAGTTTGTTCTCCCGTGTTTCCTGTACAAGTAATAAAATCTAATAACTGAGTTGCTGTTAACAGTTAATGACCACTGCATTTGTTAATGGACCCAGACAAATGAGAGCAATTTAATACAACAAACAGGCCATTAGTTGTATTAATGGCTGGCTTGTAGGAGTTAGTGCTCTTATAAACTATATTCTCCAATTTATAATACCAGCAGTATATAAAACAACCTGGTGTTTTCCAAAACATAAAAATAATAAGGATCAGGTGAGTTCCAATTTAGCCGTGGAAAATAAGTATGCATGCTAACTAAGAAAAGCTGATAGTAAGCTAGTTTTCTAGTTTGCACTGGAATAAATCAGGAGCAACAGCAGACATACAAACCAGGGCTGATTCTTGTACAGCCTAAATCAGTGGCAGCTTTGCTTTTGACTTTGATGAGTTTTGGATTGCTTGTGTAATTATTATCATAAGAGAGCAATTTGATCTTTTTTTTTTTTTTCCACAGACCACAAATGATTCCACACATGGGATATTCAGTTTTTAGCAGCTGTCATTATTTAGAGGTTTAACAAGCACGCTTATAGAAAGAACTATAAAAGGGAAGTTGTATAAATAGACGAAAATTAATAGAGGAACCAAACAGAGTTAGTTCCTGCTTCACTAGCCTCTACAGCTCTTTTAATTTCTGTATTTTTAAAGTGTATTTAACTGCAGTTCTATTTACAAGAAATGTCAGTAGCATTTTTGCAATGGTAGTTGTGAAAGCCAAAGTTTTTCCATGGTTTTACAGACTGACTTCTGAATGTAACTAGTGTTTGGTAGAAATTTAAAGTGGAGCAATTTAAACATTTGCCCTTAACTTGCCAAATGGGGACGATACTAAATTATTACAGAATTATAGGTTACTGGTGAAGAGAATAATGTACACTTTGGTATGAAAAAGAAGTGGAGGTATTTAAATGTGTATGAATGGGCTCTAATTTGTGTATAGTTGTAGCATGAGATGAAGCCAGGCTTAAATCATAAACTTATAACAGGGCTTAGCCAAGCTCTTTGGCTTTGTTTGTGGAGCCAAATTGCAAGTTTTCCAGATAGACTCCCAAAACCATAAGAGACTTTGCATAAATTTATCCTTAAAGTTACTGTGACCTGGAGGAACAATGCAAGAGTAAACTCAGAGAGCTGTTCCCACCTTTGGCCATTCAACCACATGCAGGGAATAATGTCTAAGCCAATCTAAAGAGGTGTCACTATTGAGTTTTCTTACTTAGATATGGAAATTACAGTCCAGAGGAACATAATATTCACTCTGGGTCCTTCCTAGATTCTTCATACCTCAGCCATGCTGTTGCAAAGAGTGGCAAGTAACTGAATCTTCAGAGTAAGATATAAAATACTTCAGCAGAAAAGGATAAGAAATGAGACAGGCGCAGTGTGATCCTTCCTCTGCTAATCCTCCCAGCTGGCAATTTGTGTTTTAAGAGATTCCCAGGCCAGGATTTATCTCGTGGTTGGTAGTCAGTAGTCAGTGTATCTTCCATAAATACCTAGCCCTTTATACTTCTGGCCTCCATTTTTGGCAATGAATTCTGTATTATAATCATGCATTCTGTAAAAAGATGTATGCTTCTGTATGTTTTAAACCTGCTACCTCAAATTTTCACTGAATGCCCTTTACGTCTTGTCTGGAAAAGAATGAAAAATTCTCTCCCATTCGTCCAGCTCATATGGTTTATGATTGTACAGATATCAACCACATTTTCCTCTTCAGTCATTCTTTCCCAGACCCTGAATTCTTAAGCTAGGCAGTCTCTCTCCCTTCACAATTATGTTTCATGGCTTTGATCAGCTTTGCCATCTTTTCAGTTCTAGTTCAGCCTTTCCTAGTTCTACTCTGCATTTTTTTGAGATGGAGGGAGAAGCAGTCTTGCATACAATGTAAATGGTATGGGTGTATCATTTATACAGTGCCTGAGTGACAGTTTTGTCTTTGCTCTTAGTTGTGTTTCTTGTAATTACTAATATTGTATTCGTCCTTTTGATAGTTGCTGAACACTAAACTTTTCTTTCCACTGGTCTCCACCACTACCCTAAAATCTTCTAGAGTGGGAGAAGGTCAGTAAGATCACCTATTACCTCTTTGTTTATTCTGTAATTTACTTATAATTCAGATTGTATTTCCTTATGTGCATTATTCTGTATTTGTTACCTTGCACGCTATCCATTGCACAACATCAGATCTTTCTATACTTCTCAATCAGTTTCTTTAACAGCTATGTGTCAGTGGATCAGGAAACCATGCAGCTTGGCAGGAAGCAGTGGGAAGAGCTCAGCCTCCCTGAACACTTGAGGGTACAAAATGAATCAACTTCCCTTGCCTGGAGCCTGGTCTCCAAGCACTTGCTGCAGAAAGAGGGGAGAGAAGAGAGAAAAGAGAGAAGCCATGCTCCTGCAGACCTGCCTGGCACTCCGAGCAGGGCAAGGAGGTTCAGCGCAGCCATCACCAGATGGTGCTGCTGCGTTCAGCCTTGCGAGGTCATGGAGCGCAGGGACGTTTTGATTCTCGGAAGAAAATACTGTACTGGGGATGTTTTTCCACTCCTTGGGCGTCTGGAGAGTAGGCAGGGGATGTTCTGACTTCATGTCACTACTCAGTTCTGTTTGAGAACAGGACATTTGAGCTTTGGCTGGGAGTTCTGAATAGGGGTGTGTTCAGATGCTGTTGGAGATGATCTGTTCCAGACTGGTTTGAGTGGACAAACAAAATTAATTAGATTCACATCATGTGAGCTCACAGGATTGAATTTTTCCTCCAATGGAAAACAAACTAGCAGTGGGTACTGTTGCTTGTCAGAAATATTTATAACTATAGCTCACCTGCTTTTTCATATGATTGAAAATGTTTGCTGTTTTTTTAAAGGCCCAGGTACAGGAATCATGTTATCAATGAGACTGCAATGAACCACGGCACAGAAAAAGTTCTCCGAGTCTCCTTTGCTATTGCTATTACATATGAAACTCCAGTGTAGCAAAGTACTTCACCTTGCATGATTAAGCAGAGGAAATGGCCCACCTGAACCTTTAACTAGCAGATTTTAGTCTATTTCTTGCTTGTGCCAGTAAATATGTGAGCCAGTCATTACTTCTAACCAGTTGATTGGGAAAGTTTCCCTCTCTGGTTCCTCAGAAAACTGAGGAAAAGGTAAAAGGAAAATGTTGACACTATGATAGCAGTTTGTGAATGTAACTCATGTTTATCTATTAACTGTAGTCACCAATCTCCAAGAGCTTTTGTGAATCTAAATTGATATTAAAACTTCTGTAAAGGGTTTATCTGCACAGCTGCAGGAGCATACTGAGGTTTTAACTTCCATGAGGCAAAGAGATCCAGCACAGGAAACTCAGAGGCAAAGCAGACACCCTCTGAAGAACAGAAACACTGTTCTTCATTGCTATTGCTCTGAGCTCTTTGGAGGCCTCAAAACAAAGTAAAATCTATGTTTAATGATTTGGAGTTTAAAGAGTGAGCACTCCAGCCTGCATAAGGCCTTGAGCCTCATCCTGTGGACACTCATGCTGGACTCCAAGTGACAGCTCCTGGCTAGCAATGATAGAATAGAGGCAATGAAAGTGCAAAATGACAAGTAATGATGCTCTTGAGAAGGTAAATGGTGGGTTTGTTTATTCTTTGCTGTCTTGAGAGAAGAGCAGCAGTGAATCAAGAAATTGAAGTGACAGCAGATGTAGAGCTGATGAAAAGAAATGTTTATTTCTGACCACCTCACTGCTGTGGGATGGAGGAATCTAAAAGGTACAAAGACTAAACCCAGAATATTTGTAAGGAAAAAAAACCACTCAGAATGATCATCCCTAATGCTAAATGCATTTCAGAAGGAACATCAACCCAACAGAAACATTCCTGTATCTTTAAATCTTTTACAGTCTTTTTACTCTGTGTTTTCACAGCCATACCTCCTGCTAAAAGACCTGGAGCTGGTCACTCCTGGAGACAAGATCCCAGCCCCTATGGCACCTGGATTACACGCAGCTTAGTAATTAAGGCTGTTCCTCCTCAGGGTGAACTGTCCTAACCAAGCTCGAAAAATTCTTAAACACTGCTTTTCTCAGGCTAACAATGACAAATCAAGGAACTTAAAAGCCTTGCAGGGAGACCTGTCAAAACTCTGATTTAAGGGTCTACAAGTTTTTCTGGCAGAACTATTGCTTCTATGTGATGAATGATCACATTACTGAACCTGTTCCACCTGCTCTTTCCTGAGGAGGCAAGAGGAGCCCTGCTCTGAGGCTGGAAAGAGCTTTGGCTTGGTGCTCCTGCAAAATGTGGAGTGGCTAGAAGGAGAGGAGGGTGTGGGGAGGAGGGTAAGGAGAAAAACGGATGGGAAATGAGAGGCAGTCTGCTAGGGAATGGGTAGAATGTAAGAGATGAAGGGCTGGGGGGAAAGGCATAGGCTGAAAAGGTAAAATAACAATTGAAAAAGAAACACACACAGGCCGTGTGCTCGCAACCAATTGTGGCACCATCCTGCTGCGGCAGGGACATTCAAATGACATCTTGCTCCACTGCGGGGGTTGCAACCTAATCCAGACAACCCCTGGCCAAACAGCATCACCAGGAATGCAGGATTTCACTGCTCCTCTACCAGTCCACAGAGTTTTGCTGTGAACTTTGGAAAGTAATTAGAAGTATTTAAATTCTGACTTTATTAAGTGCACTGAAAAGGCAAAAGAAATCCACCCCAAAACAAGCCCTGCATACCGAGTGCCAAGAATGGTAATCACATAGAATTAATCCCAAACGGCAGAGTTAGAACAATAAACTTTTCAATAGCAAAATTAACGTATCCTTATGTTCTCCGTAAACGTTCTCCTAGTTAAATGCGCTGCTCCGGCGTTAGGATGCGGTAAAGCGCCTGCCACAGAAGACAATGTATAACGCAGCTGAGCGAGTGCTGCGCTGTCGATCTCGTCTTCCCGCACAGCTATACCGCAGGTATGGCCAGAGCAGCCGCAGCCCCTCCGCGGGCGGTGCGAGCCGGCGCGGGCAGCGGAAGGGCCGTGTCCCCGCAGCAGCCTGGCCCTGGCATCGCTCTCCCGCCGCTCCCCACGGCCTGGCAGGCAGCGCCCCCGCACTCTCCGCCTCTCGGCAGGGCTCCGGGCACACCTGCGCTAAGGGCGGGGGCGCTGCCGGGCCAGCCCGGGCCGTGCCGATCCGAACCCGTCCCGCCCGCTCCGCACCCCGCGCCCGCCTTCGCGGCTCCTCCCCGCCCGGCGCCGTCCCACGCCCCAGGTGTCCCTCGCCGCGCCGCGCTGCGCTGAGCCGCTGCCCCTCGGCAGCAGAGGCCCGGACCGGGTGCAGCGGCGGCGCCGGGCTGGGCGGCGGAGCGGTGCCCGCTGCCGCGGGAGGTGGGCGGTGCGCGGGGGGCGGCGGTTCCGGGGCCTCGGCATGGCCCGGGGGCGGGCGCGCCGCCGCCGCCCGGCCCCCTGAAGAGGCACGGCAGGGCTGGCTGCAGGCTCGGCGGAACCGGGGTCTGGCTTCGGGCTCTCCTCCGGGCGCCCCGGGGGGGCGGCCATGTCCGGAGCCATGAAGTTCAACGGGTACCTGAAGGTGCGGATCGGGGAGGCGGTGGGACTGCAGCCCACCCGCTGGTCCCTCCGGCACTCGCTCTTCCGCAAGGGATACCAGCTCTTGGACCCTTATGTCACCGTCAGCGTGGACCAGGTGCGCGTCGGGCAGACCAGCACCAAGCAGAAGACCAACAAACCCACCTACAATGAGGAGTTCTCCACCACGGTTAGTGACGGCCATCAGATCGAGCTGTCCGTCTTCCACGACACCCCCATCGGCTACGATGACTTTGTGGCCAACTGCACCTTGCACTTCCAGGACCTCTTGCGCTCCGCAGGTTCCAGTGACAGCTTTGAAGGCTGGGTGAGTACCCGTCTTGAGGGGAAGCTGGAGCCGGGCTCCCCTCTGAATGAATGAATGCGCTCGAAGGGTATTTGCAGAGCTGGGGCTTGTCCTTGCACGTCTGTGCTGCAGATGCAAGCAGCCCGCTGTGTGTGTCTCATTTACACAGGTGAACTTTCATCTGTTTGTGCCCTTATGCTTTAGACTTGTTTAGCTTGCTATTTAGACTGCTATTTCAGCTGATGCGTTTTGGAACCCTAAGTACAAAAAGTCTTGGCTGTCATAGCTTGAGGGTCAAGACCCTGTAGCTGAGGGATGTGAAGTCTCTCCCTTCGTAGACTAGCAGAGAGAAGACTCATAATACATAACCATCAAAGTACACCTGTAGACTTACATGATGATGTACCTTTGTTCTTTTGCTTAGCATGCAGAGATGTACTGGAAATTTAAATACCTGGGGTTGGATGTATTTCTGTTCAGATCTATGCATGCTTGCACAATTGTTTGATGTGTGAATGTAAGTTTCTTTGACTTTTTAACACAATGGCAGGAATAGTCTTATGTCTATTATCTCTGCTGCTGCACTGGTTGAACAGTTTCACTTACAGCTATTTGTAGGCTAGTTCCAAGTAGGTGTCACTTGCATCTGGTCCAGAGAACCCCATTTATGTCTTAGTCCTAATGGTAAGTGAAAGGAATAATACTATCTTTAAAGTTGCACCTTTGTTTCTGCTACTGTAAAGAAGGAGGAAGTGATTGTATTGATCCAGAAAGTGGTTTGTAAGTGTTAAGTTAAAACAGGGGGAAGAAAAAAGGTATTTCTTCTGGTAGAGAAGGTAGAGAAGAGCCGAGAATTTCCACAGTTAAGATTGGTATTAGCTTTTTAAGGCAAAGAAGTTCAGGAAACGTGGTCAGGTAACCGCCACAATAAAATCGCATGTGGAGGAAAGAGAGCTGACACTGTAGAGAACAGATAAGCATCTTGATCATATCACTGGGGAGAATGCTGGTGCTTTCTGTTCTCAGTTGGTGTCTGTGACTAAGATGTGATGCTGCACCTCTGAGGTGATTGTAGGGAAATACCAGTTGCAGGATTAATTGGTGTATGTTGGCACTATTTCTTTCTTTTTTTCTACTTCTTATGGTGTACTTTCATACCCTGTAGATAGGCCTGAGGTTCATGCACCCAGGGTGGTCCCTCTCAGGAAGTGACTGATGTGATTTTGTGTCAGGTGGAGGGATCCAAGCTAGCCTCAAACAATTTAACTTGGGTGTTGCTCCTGACAGCACAACCAGAGCAGAGTTGACAAGGGTTTGCTCAGTGTGTGGGTACCCTCATTCCCAGGCTGCTAGAGAGAAACTACTCCTGGGGCTTGTGCTAAAGCAGTTTGAAATACAGGATGGAGCCCTATGGGCTAGGGCAAAGGAGTGAGCTCAGGATAGAGAGATGTGGTTTTGAGGGTTTTCTTTGTGTTTGATTTGCTGGGGTTGTTTCCTCTTTGCTCCTGAGAGAGGCCCTGTCCTCCTGGGAGGCTGGAGTCCGGGTTGCACTGGGACTGGCCACACATGGGTTTGGGCTGCTCTGTTGCAAAGGTGTTGGCCTTATTTACATTACCAAAATATCTGTAATAGTATTGCCACTGGTGTGGATGCATGCATGTCCAGGGACCCACTGTTTCTTTCATTTCTTCCATCCTGTAGTGCTGATTTTTAAGACAGATGGCCTGAAACTCTCGTTTGTTTTTTTGGTGAGGGAAAGGTTTTTTATCCCTGCTGGATAGGTTTGTGTTTTATGAACTCCTGTACCTGTGAATTGATGGGTGCAGTGGTGTTGGAAATTGGTGATTCTTTTCAACTTGACTGCTGTAAACTGATGCTATATCTGGTCATGTAGACAGAGCTGCTTTTCTCCTTTTCAGTTAATGTCTAAATATTACAACTGGGGTGGGAAGTAAGCAAGCATTCATATTGTGTTCCCTTTCTCCTCTCTCTTTTGGCTTGCTTCATTAGCATCTTGCATAGTGTGCAACCAGGACCACATGATGAGAGGGAACAACATCTTGCCCGATAATTTAATATGTCTTGACATATCCAGCAAGGCTGTCATGGAGTTTTGTGTAATCAGAAGGGTATGGAATGCAGATTTGTAGTAACCAAAGGTTCAGGAGCTGCTGTCATGATACAAGACAGCACAAGGGGTTTGTGGATGATTTGCAACATCTCCACTCTGAAATTTTTCATACTGCCCTTTTTCCATCAGCAGAGCTAAAGCACATGTAGGCGAGGAAGGAGTGAGTGGGCTGAGGGGAGAATTGGTGAATCCTTGAAGTTTAACCTGGTTTATACTTATGTGGCTGTGCATGATTTTTACATTCACTTTTCAGAGACAAGGACAAGAAGTAACCTCCAAATGCTCCTTGGATTCATAACGGCCAAGCAGGGCAGGGGAGCTGGCTGCCTCTGGTCCTTCAACTCATTTCCAGATTACTGAGCTGCCAGAGATTACCTGGAACAGTTCTTCAGCTCATACACACTGGCCTGAGAGTTTTGGCATAAGCTCCCAGGCTCATGCTGCTCTGTTTATGTTTAGGGAGCCTATAAGGATGCTGGGGAAGGACTCTTCATTAGGGACTGTAGTGGTAGGACAAGGGGTAATGGGTTCAAACTTAAACAGGGGAAGTTCAGATTGGATATAAGGAGGAAATTCTTTCCTGTTAGGGTGGTGAGGCACAGGAATGGGTTGCCCAAGGAAGTTGTGAATGCTCCATCCCTGGTGGTGTTCAAGGCCAGGTTGGACAGAGCCTTGTGTGACATGGTTTAGTGTGAGATGTCTATGCCCATGGCAGGGGTTTGGAACTGGATGATCTTAAGGTCCTTTCCAACCCTAACTATTCTATGATTCTATGAACATGAATTTTCTCCTGCTGAAGAAAAAAAGAAATTAGCTGTAACATTGGTCACCACCTCTTGTGACAACTCCAGGAAGTGTCAGTGAGAGGCAAGGAGGAACAGCTGGTGTGTAAGCGTGACTTGCAGGTACATCTCTGCAATTATGACCCCAAACAATTATGCAGATGAGTAAGTGTATGGACATGAACTGTCTCATCAGTAATGCTTCCACATCTGACTCATCCCACTGGCTACTGGGACAGAGTTCTCTGTTTATGATTTGCATTAAAATCCATCTTCCAGAGACTCTTCAAAACTGACCCTTTTTCTTCTAAACATTTTGATTATTTTCTGAGGTCTTTTAGTAAACATGTTAGCATGGTCTGGATATTTTTTAAGTTACATCTTGGTTGTTAAACACATTGATTAATTTTACACAGATCAAATCTGTAAGAGCTTTTAAACATCAAGATTTGTCTCTTTGTTTCCCATGTCTTCTATTTGCTTGTCATGTTGCAGAGCTGTATTTTTTGTTAATATTATCCATTAAATGCCATCTTGCCTTGAGGATGCTTTAATGTAGATAAAACTGGGAGCGTTCTCCCCAGTATTGTGTTCTTTCTGGTAGGCATTTTCCAGTGTGGGTGTGAAATTGTGCAAACCTGAATGGTAACATTTTACATAGGTGCGCATGACCCAGCTAGGTGCAGTGCAGTAGAGAATTAAGCTGGCTGCTGTCTGAGAGCTGTTATGTTATGATTTACATCAGGGTTGAAACTTGTCTTTTAAAGCTTAGTTTTGCTCTAGAATGTGCTAAGATCTTTTTACTCGGCATATGCATCTTTAAAAGGCCCTGTTTTCTCTTTAACTTGTCTCCGAGTGCAGTATAGGAAGCAGTCATATGTCAGTGAAACAATGTACTTCAGAGTACCCAGTTGTAATCGAAAGGGGAGACATTTACAATACATAGGATTATTCCTGTGAGTTTTACTTAGTAGCTGAGGTAATTTTTAAGCTTGGGGAAACACTAATTTACAGATACTGAATTGCATTGTGAGTAGGGAATTATTTAATTATGACTGTAAAAATTGTTAGTCCCTGTGTAGGGATGTCATGATTTCTAGGATTTTAACAAGGAGTTAAAATTAAACAGTGATCTTGAAGTAGCGATTTACCAGAGTATACTGAAGGAAATTACATTACAGATGGACTAGAAGATTAATGAGCCAATCACAACTTCCTTATGAGTTTGTTATTATTTGCTCATGTGTTCAGGAAGAGATTAATACAAATAATTCTCATGCATTCTTTAACTTGAGCTCTTTTCCCCTTTATCTTTTCCTGTGACTTTTTCTTTCTTAAGGCAGAAATAATTGTATTTTACCCATGTCTGTATGCAATTGTATATATTGAACATTAAATTGAAGAGTTAAAAGAGAATGCAACTTCTTCACCAGAGCAGAGAGCCACAGTGCTGCAGGTCAAATATGATATAGTTGTTTCTTGTTTTGAGTCTTGCTTCACTGCAGTGTATTTTTCAGGTGTGTGCAGCTTGCATCAGGAAGCCACAAATACGGTACAGGTCTTGGCAGAGGATTGTGTGAAGCAGTATTTTGTGTCTGCATCAGCCTGTGCCCACCTGAAGATATGGATCAGAGTTTTTAGCACAGGAGTAAATGATGTCTCCTTCCATAGGTCAATAGCAGGCTGAGACAGAAAGCAACAGCAATCTGTCCATGTCATTTCTGCTTCCATGCATGTGACAAACAAGTATGTAGTGCAGATCTCTGATCTGAGTGAAAGTCACTTTGCGCATTAATTGCAAACTAGGCTTGAGTAAACTAAGCTCCTTTCCTATTTCTTGATCAGTTTTAAGTTGTTTCTGTAATTATTATTACAGATATGCAGTTGTTATGTTGCATTACAACATGGACTAGTAGAGACAAACACACACTGCAGGAGATAGGATGCGTTTTGAAAACAACCAGAATTTTGGCTTCTGTGCTTTCCTTTAGCAAACAGTTGTCCTTTGGTCCTACAAACAAGCCCTCCAGAATGCTAGCAGAGTCCCGTGCACCACAGCTGTCTGCGAGTGCTCTGCAGTCTGAAATAAAGGCTGTCATAAACAACTGAAGGAAATATTTTTGCTATTTGTTGGGTATTAAATAATCCTGGGGTGTGGGATGCTAATAACAGTTTTACTGATTAAGGCAGGTGAAGACAGCTAGAGCTGACTGCATCACAAAGAGCTGTATGCTTACTCTCCAATAAACAGCCAGTCTGGGAGCTGTGGACATCCTTGGAGAAAATGGGTGTGTGTTAGGTTGGAAAGATTTGGTTAAAGCATGCAGAAAGCTGGTTTCCAGGAGCTGGAGCTGCTGGGATGCCAGTAGGGGCCTGTGGGACTGGGGTTCATGCCCTGGCTTCCAACTGGCTACAGCAGGACATGAGGTTCGCTGTCCTTCAGGCAGCTGGGTGCCCGGTCCTGCTGTGGTACTGACTTCCTAGTGTGTTCCATAGTCTGTTGTTTCCACAGCTACACCTTGAGAACTGTTGCTTTGACTCTGTTGGAGCTGAGAAGGGCTCTGAGAACACCAGAGAGGTGCAGGAGGCAAGCATGCTTTTCCCCCAGCACAGTTTGGGATAGGCTGTGCAAGTATCACCTCACTGCTTTCTCTGGCTGTAAGCAGCTGCCAAGCTGAAGCTCAACCCAAACATAGCGGACAGGTACCCAGGCCTCTGGTGTGCAGCATAACTGTTTCCAGCTGGAGCCTGGTCTATTCCCCACACATTTGGCCTGTCAGCCCATGCTGCCTTTGCCTGCCTGTCCCCACAGAATGCTTTGGCTGTCCAGTGGGGTGGCTGGGAGAGGCTGCAGGTTGTGCAGTCACACATGGTTTTCTGGAGTCAAAGCCCCTGCTAATGTGGTTGCTGGGTGCAGGGTAACTTTGGTGCCAGATTACCCATTTCTCTGCTGCCTCTGGCTCTGGTGGTGCTGCCACTGAACTACCTGCAAGCCCCAGTTAGAAGGACGGGTGCAGGCCAGGGACTGATGCCCGAGTCTCTTTCAGTAGCGATAGTCATGGCAGAAGAGGGTGTTTGCAGACCCGTGCCCCAGTCCTGGGGTGGTGTGAGGTGTGGTGTGGAGGAGGAGGCCATCAGGGTGACTGCAGCACAAGTGAGCCCAGTACCCCAGGAAGCTCCATCCCCATCCCTGCTCTCTGCACCCTGCAGGCCTCGCCTCACTCTGTGTTTTAGATATAGCTTTTTACCACAGGCTTTTCTATAGAAATACATTCGACCCAGGCTGTCCGAGGCTTTCTGTTTGGAGAATTTTCTGAGTGATGATTGGTTTCGGGCATTTTGAGCATTTTTAGGCAAAAAGCCCTGCAGAAAAGAGTGCCAAGGGGGCTGTTTAAGCTATTGAAATGCCATTAGAAAGTCTACTGATTTTCCCCATAATTCAATATGAAAAGCATACCCCTCGCTGAAGTGACTAAAACTCTCACCCTTTCTTTGCAAACTATTAAAGCTCCTTAGATGTTTTAGGCTTGATTGTACCTAGTGTGCTTTGCTAATACAATCAGGAAACCGGGCACCTTTTGTGTAACCATGGAGAAAAACACGAACAGAAGGGATAGCAGTGAAATAAGTTGCTGGAGGCTTTTGTAAAGGGTTCTGGATCAGGCATCATGTCTCCTGCCTCCCAAATCTCAGCCTATTTAGGCATGCAGTTAATATATGTCAAACCATGCTTCAGACTTAATTTCTTCTGGATACAGTGAGCAATATTTGTTCTGATTGCTTATTCCACCCCTGCATTACTTGTGGGGCTGTGCAGTGAACCAGGCTGGAGTCCTGGATAACTAACCTGCCATTGTGTCTTGGTGGAGCTCACCAGGCAGTTGTTCCTCTCCCAAGCCATGGCCATGTGCTGGTACAAGAAGCTGTGGCTGGTTGTGAGGGAGACTTGCTTTATAATTATATCAAAGATATTAAATGTATGTCTAAAACAAAGTGCATCCTGAAGCATCCAGTTAATGTTGCTAAGCCATTTAGGGTAAGCCAGATGAATTACTTAAAATTCTGCAATGCCAACATTTTCTTTACTCTTTGATATCATGAAATGTTCTCTCAGGGAAGTCGATTGCTAAAGAAACCATCATGCTTTATTTGAAAAGCCAGCACTATGAAGCCAGGTTTCATTGAATTAGTGCCGTGCTGTGTGAGAGCAAGTGTTCCTCAGCAATTCTGGTGTTACTGACATTCAGCAGTAAATCTCAGTGTCTGTGCTGGGCCCAAGTGATGGAAAAAATAGCTTTTTGACTCCCCCACTGAGGCTTTGTGTGCCCCTATGCCCTTGCTACACTATACTGGAGGCATCTAATCGATGACCAGATCTATCCCACAGGCCTGCCAGAGCAGTTTTGCTGGCTGATGGTCAGCTCCCCTCTTTGCTCTTCCCTGGGGCTCCTCAGATGTGGGGCAGGGGGCAGGTTACAGGCAGAGTTGCTCTGGCATCAGCTTGTTTTCAGCCACTGTCTTCCTTGTGGGACCCACTGCATCTCCAGAAAGACTTGTATTCTCTAGCCAACCGTTGTCAGTGTCAATGATGATAATCTGTCCAATCGATGGACAGATGCAGCCCTCGAGATGGAGAGTACCATCTGCTGCAGACAGGGGCTGCCTGTGTCTTGTCTTTGTGACAGATGGTTGCCACATCCAGGTTGTCTCCTCTGAGTGTCACCTTGCAAGCCATGAAGCCCAGCCTGGGAACAGCCCAGGGCTGTTCATATGCAGGGTATTTGGAACTTCAGGTGTGGAGTAAGATTTCAGCTTGTCTGCTGTCCCTCCTGGTTGCTGGGAGGGGAATTTCTGTGCTCCATTATACAATGTAGACCTGCCCTCCGGGTGCACTGAAATGAGAGTGCTGTGAGTGTAGTTACAACAAGCTTTGCCAATACAAAAAAATGTTGGCAGGGGCGGAGGGAGGGGAGTGTGAACCTGTAGATGACATTACATAAAGACTTCTTCTTGGTGTTTATCTGCCAAGTTTCGTAAGGATTGAGTTTCATGGGTGAGTTGATTGTATTTGTATCAGCGATACTGTGGCAGCTGTCCAGACTCCTTCCAGGAGAGGTCTCCTTGCTGTTGAAAGACAGGAGATGAAGAACTGGCACAGAAACAAAAGTTGAGTAGCTTTGGTAGCTGACTTCAGTTTGTGAGATGGAAGATAGATGACTTATTCTGTTATTTTAACCAACCTGACAATGCTGTGTAGGCATTAGTGGAAGTTTTTTTTACCGTTTTACTTTTATTGCAGTAAGAGTGCTTCTGTCAACAGGAGTAGAGGAGGAAAATACACCCATGCGAGAAATACTTCTAAACATGTGATTCGGTATATGCGTATTGCATGTCTGCTGGGTGTTAAAATAAATGAATAAATAAAATTGATAAAAGAATTTGCAATGTGAAATCATTTGACAGATCAGCAGAGCCCTGTAACCACTCAGATGGAGGCAAGTGAGTGAGAGAATGTGAGAAACAGCCTGCATATCCCTGCTGTCCCAGGACATTACACCTAACAGTAAGAATTATACTGACTGACAGATGGCAGTTCCATATCTGAACACTGAGGTGTTTTTCTTGCCTTTGTCTCATATATTTAGTATCAGCCATTCTCAGAGGCAGGATTTTAACTTGTCAACTGGCCTGATTTGGTCTGAAAAAGCAGTTCATTCCTGCCTACAGCATTTCTGGTGTCTAGCCCTCTCTCTGGCCTGCTTTGTGCTTTCTGTTTTGCCTATGCTTGTTTTTTACTTTTTTTCTTAGATCTTTGTCATTAGTCCCATTTTAACATAGTATTGTATTTTTTATTTTTCTCTTGGGTAAATTAAATTTTAATTTTACTCTGTTGTGTAAGCAAGGTGTCACTTCTATATTGAAGTCTTTGTATACACCTTCATGTACAGCTGGCAGTGGGTAGATCTAGATATTAAGAAGATATTCTTCACCATGAGGGTGGTGAGGCACTGGCACAGGTTGCCCAGAGAAGCTGTGGCTGCCCTGTCCCTGCCAGTGTTCAAGGCCAGGTTGGACAGGGGTTTGAGCAACCTGGTCTAGTGGAAGGTGTCCCTGCCCATGGCAGGGGCTTGGAACTAGATGATCTCTAAGGCCTCTCCAACCCACATAATTTTGTGACTCTATGATCTTCACTTGCTTTAGTATTTTCTGTGGTAGCAATGGGGTCTTAGTTTTACTGGTTTCAGATAGGAAATATTTGCCATCATTCACAGTTTTGTAGATGTTCTAGAAGGTTCGAGCAGGCACCAGTCATAACTATGCTGAGTGCTATAGGTGTGAGTCAGAGAGAGATGTGAGCTGTCAGAAAGGTCATTTAGGGTTTTGTCAGTTCGCTGGAGCTGGCTGGCTCTATGGTCTGCATAGGAAAGAGGGTGATAGTTTTACTATGACAGTAAAAATAAGCATGGGATGTCTGTATTCCTAAGTGCTTTTATCTGATAAAGTGATTGCAAATAAATGCTGTCTCTGATAGCATTGGAGTTGGCTTTTCTACCTACAAATTAGTTTCTCTGGTGACTAGACTGGTCAGTGTGCTCATCCTGTACTAAATGTATTCAATTCTGGGCTAAATTCCTTCAGAATAATGAAGGTTGTCTAGGTCAAGAACAACTACTGAAAGACAATCTTATCCTGTTTTAATTCCTACTTTGTCCTGCATTTATTTTTTTGACAAACAAGGCCATATAGCTTGTTGGGTTTTTTTCCCAGGACTGAAAAGTGGAGGAAAAATACCTCGTTCTAAGTGGTGAAACCTATAGATTGGTTTACTTAATGTTTTCTTCTATCTTGTTTCCTTCAATTCTTTTAAAATTTAAATGCTTTAAAACTCAAGAAGAGGGAGACAAATCTTTCTTGCAGTGGGGCCCAATTCTTATCCTTGCCATGTAAACTCTGGCACACTCCATGAGAAGGTGCTCTCAGTACCTCACTACTTTCTGGTATCTATTTTCTGTAACACTGATATGAAAGTTGTCCTTCTCCTCTCTTTCTTATTGTAAAATGTCACTCTATAAAAGGTTTGCCTGTGTCTTGTGTGAGATTTCAGCAGAATAGGACTCCGGTTCTTGTCTGCGCTTTTGCTTGCAAGGTTTACATCAGTGTATTCCCAGCAGCATCAGTGGAGTTATGCTGCCAACTTTGCACTGATCTAATTAGGAGCAGAACTGGACATATTTCTTTCCACTTCCTTGCATGCAACAAGGGTTTATAATGATAGCTGGGTTGTACATAATTTATTGAGTACAGTGAGTGCTTGTGGAGCTTTGAGAAAGAGGAAGGAATTGGCTTCTGTGCAATGAGTTTATTATCTAGGTCATTCACAGACTGTGGCATCTAGTGTTAATATATTCAATGAAAATTTATTCTGCAAGGCTGTTTGCTAGTGTGCCTTCAAGAAAATATAACCATGTGAGGAAAATGTTCCTGTGCAGTCCAAATCTATGGTGGGTAACAGTAAAAAGTCCAATATAGGAGCTTTGGGTATTCCCACAAAAATTGCTCACAAGAGTGGATGTGAGAGAGGGCAACTTCTTGGAGATTGCTGGAAACGGCCCTACAGTCAGTTTCTCTTAGAAGTTTCACCCTCTTGTTTCTGCATGATATAGTAGCTTACAGGCCTATGCTAATCAAAAATGCTGGTTTAAGTCTTCCTTAACGCAGTGGTGCATAATTGTGGTGGTTTGGCTTCTTCTATACAAGCAACTAAACTGTTCTCATTTTGGAGTGGAGCAAAATTGTCTAGAAACCCAGCTGTGTTAGGATAAGCCATCTTCCTCTCAGAAATTAGCCCCTATTATAATAACCCCATCAGTACTTAATGATAGTAAATAATCTTTACCACATTTTCAAATAATTAGCTCAAGTAATATTTAGCCTGTCTTGCCAATAAAGATGATGTTTTCACTTTCCTTTGGGAAATCTTGCTGAATGGATTTTGGTGTGAGCCTAGAAGAGCATCAAGTTCATTGGGCTCAGGTCCATATGAAAGGGGCAAGTTCTAGTACACTAGTGAGCCCAAATAGTAGGTGCTTATTTTTTGCCTTTGAGGGGAAAAAGGGTATGATGCAGGCAAAAGAAATGGGCAGCAGTGTTACAGAAGCACATATGGTTTCTCTTCCATGTTCCAGATATCTTTAGGTTGAGGCTAAGATCTCTAGCTCTACCTGAAGGACAGTGGGATCCCTGTGTGTACAGTTGTGGTGCTGACTCTGCAGGTCAGGACTCACTGTATCCAAATTGTTAGGGCTTCCCATTGTCTTGGGGTGACAGCATTGAAATGGAGAGTAACCTCTTGGATTCTGGAGTGTCTGCCTAGCTCAAGAATAAAACATGAAAAATTCAGGCTAACTACACCTCCTCATATAGTGTTTTTCAGCCTCTTGTAGGTAAAATACTTTCATGTGCTGGTATAAAACCCTTTTTTATTTGGGCTAATGCTTACAAAGCCATGCAGAGTAGGAATGGGGTTTGTGTTTAACCATGGTGGAATACTTTTTCAGCAGTGTCTTGTGAGCTCTGGCAGCTTGCATAGGGCAGATCAAGGAGGATACCCACCAGTTTTTTGTCCTCCTCTGCCCTATGGGCAGTCTCTGTGCAGCAGGAGAGGCAGAGTGCTTTCTCCTTGTGTCTCTGCTTCTCACCTACCCCGTTTCACAGCTGAGCTTGCTAAATGAAACATCAGTCAAAGGCCGAATGAGTTAAAGTGGTGGGCTGTGAACTGTGGTTTTGGAGTCGGCGAAAGCAGCGTCCATTCTGCTGCCTTTGCAGAGGAGGGTGACAGCCGGAAGAGAAGGGGAGGAAGCTTTGGGTGGGGGAGGGGAGCTGGGGGCAGTAATCTCCTTTTGATCAAAGCTTGGTACCAAGATGGCTTTTTCCTTTATTATATATGTACTGAGGAACTCGGTTGATGATCTAGCAGGTCCTAATCAAGCCTGTGCTCTTGCCAGCAGTTAACTACAATCACTGTTGGACATGTACAAAACCTCACTCTGATGTTACCAAAGCTCTTCTGAAGAGGTATTGAAAGCTGCATCTTTTAGCTTGTCTTAGGTGAGCAGTGGCTGCTTGTGGCTGCACATCTGCAAGAGCACAGGATGTTAATACTCGCAGAGTAGAAATGCCTGTGGACGTGTGCATGTTGTGGGGCAGACAAGACAAAATGCACACTCAGTTCAGTTCTCAGCACTGCCTCTAAGGAGGAAAAATTCCTTTGAGTGGTTGTGCACCCTCTGGCTTCTGCTTTGTTGGTTAAAGTTCTTATAATTAAGAATTTTACAACTCCAGTATTTTAGAAGAACCTGAGTGTGGAGAATTGAAGCTACATCTAAAACCATCAGGTGGTTCATTTTAGAATTGCACTCTTCTGATTTTGTCAAGAATAAACTGTAGGGTCTCAGTGGATTTCTTCAGAGAAAAGCAATGATAATTCCAGTTGTCGCATGTTTTGGCTTATGTGGATATTATCTTAGAAGGTTTCAGATGTGTCCTTGCTAGTTTGTCATGTCCCTTTGTTATAGAGAAAGGAGTGTTTATGATTAATGTGGGGTCACTGGTTTTATTTCTATATATAAAGAAGCTTACTGCAAAGAGACCTGCCTCAGCAGTGGATGTGCAGCACTTATTGTTTTTAAGAAATGCCACTTCTTATTTTAGTAACATTTTGGAAGTGTCCCTGTTTTGAACAAGAACCTTAGCAAGCCTCTGTTACTCTTTTCTCACCTGGCTTTAAACAACCTCTGGTGCCCCTGTGCTTGGCTCCTGAGAAATTGTTCTGAAAAAATCTTCCTGACCACAAAAAACCTCATCAACATTTTCTCAGTATAAGTTCTGTGTTTCATTTCTAGCTTGACTAAACAGTTTCCTTATGTTAATAGTCCTGGGCATATGAAATTTTATAGTAGAGAAAAGTGGGTTGGGTTTTTTGTTTATTTATTATTTTTTTAACTACTTCAGCTGCACAAAACTACTCCTTGTCTTTGCCTGCTACCTTTTTTTCACTGTCAACAATAAGAACAGGACCGGTTTTAATTTTTAAATATATATTTTCTTTTTGCCAGTAAATGGGTAGTTGCAAAATTCTGTACACCTGTGGTATTTATTCTTACTCCATCTCTAGCAATATTAAGCAACTGTTTCCACAGGAACATTGCTCTTTACAATAGACGGTGTTGTGGCTTGCTTCTAAGCCACAGTCAGAACATGTAGGTGTTTAAGAGTACCAGATCTTTCCATCTCTCACTATGAATTTTCCAGTGGGTCATTACTTGTTCAGGCTTTCTATCTCAGTATTCAAAACCACCCCACTGCTTCATATTACTGTGTGTGGTTATGTCCTAGAAGCCTTTCAAGTGCTGCTGGGCTGCAAGAGGAATCTTTTTGTATTCATAAAAAACCAAAACTTAAGGTTCGGTGGTGGTGAGGATCTAGTCAGCTGCTCCAGTGCATCTAGTTTAGGATCTAACTGTTCACTTCTGTAACCTTATCTAGGGCACCTTCAATATCATGCATATTGGGAATTGAGCAGTGTTAGGTGTTTTATTATCTTTCTTAGGAGACTGTATTTGTCATGGTTCACTTCATTGGATGTATGGAAGTTATTACAGTGACTGTATCTCTTCCATTTTCTTCCTCCCAGGGTCATTACTGAGTGTTCTGCATGTACAGAGGAAAGGAATTGGCTGAATGGCTTCTTGGCTCTATGCTACAGGGCTTGGTAAACTTTAAAAAAGGAAAGTTATATGATTTTATTTTGAAAGAAGGTAAATGCTATCTAAGGGATTGATGTTCTCAGCTGGTGAAAGCTTTCTGGTTAGGGTTGTGAGACTAAAACTGATGTTACTTTTCCTGGAGTGAATAACATTTTGCTTTGGGAATTAAGGTTGTGTTGCTCCTTCTCAGCAAGGGCAGTTTGTCAACTGGAAGAGGTACATAAGGTCCACATTAGCAGTGCCACCCAGGTAGGGATGTACTTTTCTGCAGAAGGGAATTTATACTTTTAATCATATTAGCTAGTGGGCTGGAGTTAAAAGCATGTGTATTTGTACTGTAAAGCACATGCAACAAGGAGGAAATATGACACCAGTTGTCGTACATATCATGGCCATGTAACAGAGCCTGTTCTGCTCTTGACTTACCTTGGATTACCATGTGTTTGGGCTTGCAGTGATCCCCAGTAAAAGCTCTGTTTGAAGAGAAGAACATTTATGTGCAGCTTTGCGGGTAATGTTGAACTTCGGGTGGGAAATGTGGTCAGCATCAGGTTATACTCTTGATTGACATGTGAACAAAACCACTCCAACCATGTTCTGACCTTTTTCTCTACAGACCCTTTTTTTTTATTAATCCAAGGTATATCTTGGTCACATTGGTGAGAAGCGCTTCCTCATCTTGAAACCATGAAATCCTAAAAAGGGGAAATACGTGACATGTGCTGTTGGTAGTGCCAGCAAGCTGCCTGTCAGCTCGCAGTTCCACTCAAATCTCACAACTGCCTCCTCCTTCAGAGGGAGGCAGATGGCTGGGTCAGCTGAATAGCATATCTCAGTGTCATGGCACCTTGTCACCCGTCCGGTGGCCTGCAGAAGACTGGAGGCTGATGTTGCTCAGCTCCTTCCTGCCTTAACTCAATTGCTGGAGTCACAGCTATGACTTTATGGTCACAAGTGGGTAGTGAGATCATCTCTCTCATGAGGTAGATGAGGAAAATTGTAATCACAGACTTGATGGGACTGAATATTGTTTGGTCTTGAACAGTTTGTTTGGTCTTGAACAGTCTGTCTCCTATTGCAGTGCTTGGCTTCAGGATTTTGGGACTTCCCCTTCCCCACCCCATTGGTCTTTTTTTGTACTTACAACCCAGGATCTTTCACAAGCAGAACCTCATCTGTGCACCTTATTTTAACTGCTATTTTACAGAAATATTTTTATATATCTTCCCCTTTTCCCTCACCAAAGGAACCCTAAACAGAAAATAACCCCCACAAACAAAAACCATTATACAAAGGAGATGATCTAACTTGGCAAAGCAAATGTTGGCAACGGCATGTCCTTTCGGGGTGTTGTCAGCTGCATACTGCATCCCAATCTACATTCTTTTTGCTGCATGAAGACTTGCCTGTGACTTCCAGCAATATACCTCATGGGATTAGAGCGGAGATGCAAGCGGTAACATCTGGACACCAGGAGCAAGCATCATACCTTCAGGAATGCTGGGGGAGTGCATGCCTTGGCACTCCTTTTTTTTTTTTTTTTTTTTTTTT